>CM053511.1:2423847-2442459 GCA_028627145.1 Eidolon dupreanum | reverse complement strand
TAAATTTACATATGCTTATTCTATAAATATATTTATAAATATATGTGAGTATATACATATACATGAATATAAATTAGTTACATGTAAGTCAGTATAGAATAAAACATTAACAATATACCAGTTATTGATTAATTATACATTCATTGGAGAAGTTTGAATTGAATTTTGATTTTACTTGTAATGCTTATTATAAAAAATACACAGATGATTTTTCGAAGTTCCGAATTCTTCATTTACGATGAAGCAACAGCTCTAGTCCCGTCGCCATCTTTGATGGTCGTGGACGTTTCTAAACTTGACAAGTTGGGATGTTTTCCTGTTTCGTTAAAGTGGAACTAGGAAATATAGATCAGGATGGAAATTTAGTTTCAAAATCCTACCCATATATAATCTATATTAACCACCCAACAGCCCTGTGAATTAAGTATCTCTTTTTTAAAGGTGAATCTTTTTCTTCATTTGTACTCTCATAAAAAAGAATTCTAGGGCAGGGAGTAGAAAAAAATTATAAAGAAGTAAAAAATAAAAACATTTAACATGTTCTACCGCATAATATTTGGAGAAGAGTTATCTTGCTTTTATAGCTGAGGTGGTTGTGATTTGCGATATATGGTTTTATTGGTATTCAAGGGACCATAATCGTTAGCACATTATTTCTGAGCACCCTCCCTACCTCAGGCACATGTTTATTGAGCATCTTCTGTGACTGGGATACTGCCAGATACTTGTGCGATTGTGGAAGAAGAACAGGAATGACATTAAGTGGGTATGAGTTTTGCCCTCGAGCATCAGTTCAGGAAAAAAAAAAAAAAAAGGGCAAAGTGATCCTGAGTTTGTCAAAGACCAGTTGCAGAGAAAGATTCTGCTCTGGCTATTTTAAGGGCTTTATTATAGGATGCTAAATGGATAACAAAGTCATTTTTAGGGTGGGAAAAAGCAAACAAACTGTCGATTTAGCCTTCGGGGCTGGGCTGCTGAGAGGTGTGATGTGCCCAGCAGGGCCACTGTCGCCCTGACTGAGTGCCAGCCGTCACGACCACGCTGCAGCCCCGAGCTCCTTGCTGCTGCTCGCAGGACCGGAGCAAGCGCGTCCTGCGGTGCCTGGCCCCAGCGGAAAGGAGCCTCGTGCCCTCATCTCGTGAAGCGAGTGACCAGACACTGATGGAGTGCCTCGGGACAGCGGAAGAGTTCCAAGAGCCAGCTCGCCGAGAGGGACGGCAGAAGGCCAGATGCTTCTCTCTCTCGCATTCTGAGTCACCATTTTGTGCATCCGACTGACACAGGACAGTCGCATGTCTACGACCCCCAGCATCTGTGCTACACAAAGCACACGAGAGGGAAGAGGGTTGCATGTCAACGAATGATTCACCATCTGTTACGTTCCGTGATATGAATAACAACAAGACTGATAATCATTACCGTCAAGGAAGCTTGGGAAGAAAACAGAATCAGAAAAAAAATGGGCTCGCAATTGATATTTTCTTTTTAATTGAACAGGCTAATTTGAACAGAATGAGGGGAAGAGATAAAGGGGGGCAGAATAGATGATGTGTCATCAGAAAACCAACTCAGCAGTTTGGTTATTGCCGACTACACGGCTGCAGACTTTGAAGTTGGCAAACTGTGAACTTCAGACGTCCGGTCTCCGTCAAAGGCAGTATCAGTGTTTCCACGTAGACGTGGCGAGACCCATGTCCTCAGACTCTCCAGTACTTTTCGAGTCAGCTCCCTTCTGCTCTAAGTAGCCATGACACTGAGTTAATTCCTCCTTCACGTCGAATGAATGAATATTTTTTTCTTCAGGAAATGATCATTGTATTGGTATTTTTCGCTTTTGAAGAAGGATCAACGAAAGCCAGCTAACAAGTAGCCAGCATTTTTCTTAAATTTGTTCCAGAAAATAACAAATTGACAAAAATAAACTTTTTCTAGAAGATTATAATAATTTTGTACCACGAAAATATCATATTCTAGTGGTATTAGTCAATATCCATATGATCCTAGAAAGGTTTGCGTTATTATCATGGAATAATTTAAAATTCATGTCATGCCTAAGATTTAATAGTCCTATAAAAAGAAAAAAAAAGAAAAAGAAAAAGCTGTTACTTTCCAGTCAACTATAGGGATTTCTATATACCACCTTATAAAAAGTGTTGTAACTGCAGCCAACTCTCTACTTGCCCTTTAGAATTTAGTTTTTCTCTTTAAGATTATTAATTTATCTTCGAACATTTTGAATATCCAGAAAGACCACATTCTATTTTGAAAAGGAAAAAGGACACAGTGTTCAAATGCCAAAGAGCCTGTGATTGAAAGAAAAGTTGAAATAAGGGTAACCCATTAAAAGTTTACCTGCAATTCATGAAGTCCGCAAACAGTCATTTCAACAAAGGCCTCCCTTCTGATTAGCAAGGAAATGGGATCTGACATTCTGAGGGATAGAGTGATGTCAAAGGGATTGTGAGGAAACTGAGCTATGGGAGAATTTCATCTAATTTAGAAGAATGCCAAAGGGCCCTATTTTAATGAATCTCACTCTATGCTTGGGAGAGAGAAGCAGACAACGGAACCCAGCATCCTGGAGGAGATGAGATGGAGCAGAACTAAGGATGAGAGCCCCACATGAGGAAGAGAAACCCAACGATCTTAGACCACCTGTCATTGACTATGCCAGAAAAAAACTGTTCACATTTACCTCCTAAATATCGCATCATCCCTTCACTAAATAGAAGCTCCAAGATGGCAGAAATTATTGTCTGCTTTTTTTTTGCTTTTGTATCACCGAAACCTAGAATGATGACTAGAATACAGTGCATCACATCTTCTTCATCCATTTATCTGTCAGTGGAGATCTAGGTTGCCTCCATATCTTGGCTATTACAAATGATGCTACAGTGAACATGAAAGTGCAGATATCTTTTCAAATTATTTTTGTTTTCTTTGGATAAATACCCAGAAGTAGAATTACCATATTTTGTGGTAGTTCTATTTTTAATTTTTCAAGGAATCTTTATACTGTTTCCCATAGCGGCTGTGCTAATTTACACTCCCACCAACAGTGCACAAGGATTCTCTTTTCTCCACATCCTTACCAACACTTGTCCTTGGTTATCTTTTCGATAATAGCCATTCGGACACAGATGTGAGGGAGTAGCTTTCCTACCAAAGCTGATAGGCTCAGGAATGTACCGATAATGAATAGAAAATTAAAGGCACGTGGTGGAGCAAATTGGCAAGTTAATATAATGGGCATCGGAATTAGGTCTCAAAAAAATTGTGTGTGTGATCTGTGCCCTGTAAAATCAGCAGAATTCAAACACATTGAAAAGCACAGAAAACAAAAAAGAACTCTAAGTTACTGAGAGAGTGGTACCCACCCGAAGAACCACCATCCTGGAATAAAAAAGAATGAAATTGTTTGAGATTCAAAATACTCCATATCTTTAAACTTTTTGAAGCAGGAACCAAGGTAAAGTTTATCTGCTGCCAGGGAGGACATAGTCCCTGATGCCCACTTCAAATGTGGCTAAGGAATCACATAATGGGAAATGAGTAATTTTCCTGAAAGTGACCAGGGACCCCAGAGAACAATAGAAAAGGAGTCTACTATCAAAGTAATTGGATTCCCCACCTCTAACGTAGGTAGGAGTGACATCAGAATTTCTGAAGAGTAATATGAGCTCTCCTTCCAGATGAGATTGTCATCCTGCTCCTGTTCCCTTATCTCATATTGGGTTTTCAGGATGGAAATAACCGCTTCTTCTAGTTCATAGGTCTCCAAAATGCAAGGAGTCACAATCGCACCTGATACAGAGATGACCTTCTGATAAAGAGGCTTGATGTCATAAACAGATATGATCTCTGATGATCTCTATTGATGAATGGGGATGAGTGATTGTATTTTGTGTTTGGGAAGGAAAGTGAGACAGATATTTGATGACTAGAATAGCAACTCTATCTGTATCTAACATGTTGTCACATAAGCTGGACCATATTGAAATTCAGGCCTTTTTTTTTACACCATCAGCTTACATTGCCACTAAAAATAGTCTGTGTGGTCTTCCTTCCCCCCACAATCTCTCTGGGCCTCACCCTGGTCCCACATGATTCTAATAGGTGGGCCAAGAGAGGGTAAAGGGAGAACCATCAATGTAAAAGCGTCAAACGCAACCTTTGTTCATCTCAGAAAGTTTTTGCAATATGGTGGCTCATGGCAGGGCATCCTGAAGGATCTGGACATCGATTGTTGACCCAAATCCTACCTCTGCATCCCTTTAGGTGAGCTCTGTCTGAAGGCTGAAGTGAACTTACATGCAAGGAATAGTGTAGAAAATAAAGAATTACCATCAGTTAGGACTGATAAGCTACACTTTGATCCCAGGTTTCCTGTAAAGAACATTATAGTTGCTTCCATAAAAAAAAAAAAAAAGTCCATAATTTAATAGAATTAAGCCATGAAAAATGCTTAAACATTGTCTGGCATATATAAACACTCAACAGATGTTAGGTATTGATGTTGTTGTTACCCCTGAAATTACCAACTCGATACCTGGAACCAAAATTAGACTATTGGTAAGTGGGTATTCTGCTGCTGCCTTGATACCTAAATATTAGAAAGCACCAGGCTACGGTGTGATAATAAAATTTTATTTTTGAAAGTTCTTTCAAAACCTGCACCAGACTTGTCAAGGTCAAATATTCAGAGATGGCTGTTTGAATCAGATTGTGTGGTTTCTTAAGAGACGTGTAAGCAAGTGCTCGTCGTCACGTAATCACCTTGAATCTGTATTGTAAACACTTATAACTATCAATTTTGAAGAGTTTCCTTATAAAATTTTAAATGATATAACGACATTCACATAATTTCCTTGTTGCAGCGCATTTTAATGAAAGGAGAAAAACACCGTTGGAATTCTGGGAATTAAACTACATGCTGATTCTGTTACTATTTCGGGGTTGGTTTGAAATGAGCATATTTTTATAGCTAATCATAAGTGGAGGGTTTCAATGACCCTAAGTGCTTATTTTTATATCAGGATTATATTTTAGGCTAGTAAAAGTCAGAAATAAAAACCCTGATACACCAGAGTTGAGCTCTGGTTCCTTTGAAGGTCATACAAGTATGTTGAGATCCATGCTAGAGTTCAAGGTGACTAATAAAGGAAATTTGCCCAATATTAGTAGACAGGTTTGTGGGGCGGGAAGGCTAGTGGATGGATAATAGATGAAAATTAGCAGCACAAAATCCATTTCTACTCATTTTTCCTCCCACTATCTATTTAGAGACAATTCACGATGAGTTATTAAAAGGAAGTAACCATTAAGAATTTTCCTCAGACTACAGAAAATTCGACCTTTTAGATAAAGTGTGTTAAAACATGAACTGAGGAGTATTAAAACTTTTAAGACTCTATTTGGGCAAAAATCTATTTGAAATGATCAGCAGATATAACAGATATAAAGAAGCTCTGAGAAGCTGTACAAAATGCAAACCTTTTTTAGACAGAAGGGAGTTGGAGCAGGGAAGTTATACTAGGTAACAAAGCAGACTGACTATTGTTAGGTGACTTTCCTTTGAGGGAAGGCAGGGGCCTGTCGGGCAGATGACCTCACTAGTCCTGATCAGGTGATTCCTGATTGGCTGGTTTAAGATACCATTTCTGGGAGAGCGAGAACGACAGGTGTCAGTTTGGTGACATTGCGGCTTAGAATAAATGGCTCCATTTGGGGCCCGTTGTCTCGTTCTTAACAGTTGTAAATACTGTAGGTGCCACTTCACATGCGGCATACGACGTGCACGTCACCACACGTCTAATTTCAGCATTCTCATCTGCAAAGTAATAATCGTTCTCACTTTTATACGGGTGTTGGGGATAATAAAATGAGGAAATACATTATTCTGAGCAAGGGGTGTGGGACATAGTAGCGATTCAGTCACATTTCATTTAAATATAGATTCTTGGATAAGGAAGTGTCTCATGTGGGGACGTGTGTCACACAGTTGGTCATGCTTTCATGGGCGGAATCAAGCTATTATCAAAAAAAAAAAAAAAAAAAAAGAATCCAGGAGCACGTGGAAGAGCCGTGTGACCTCGGCGAGATGTGGATCGGGTCCATGGGTTGTTTCTGCGCCAGTCTTTTGGCTGTGATGCTGCAGGATAGTCATGCGGGGTGGCATCTTTGGGGACGTGCTGTGGCGGATATACAGACTCCCTCTGTATTATTTCTTACAACTGCACGAGAATCTAAAACCATCTCAAAATAAAATGTTGTAAGAACGGGAATCTAGGGTTTGCACCAATTGCTGTCCTAACTTCTGGTCCGTCTATACATAGGAGACCAGAAACAAGACCGGGAGTGAGGGCAGGTGAGCCATCACCAGGTGAGTGTTGGTTCCATGAATGAAATTGTAGAGCGCACAAGAAGGTGAATAACCTGTCGACGACTTCTGTAGTTTGTCAACGCTCCTCGAGCAAACATCAAGTCTTTCGACAAAAAGGTGGACCCTTGCAGAGTTAAACTTATCTGGATGTGAAGCCTTATGCCCTCAGCTCAGGAGATGCCGAGAGCTATAATTTAGTGAGAAGATTCAACTCAGTCACTGTCACCTGTGTTCAGTTCCCTCAATTACTGGCCTTGTTTTTATATATTCTTTGCTATCTTGTGGATTCTAAAGAGCCACAGACCATTAAATCTTTCACATGTTATTTGCTTAAAAATAGAAGAAGCATCCGAGCATACGCCACATTGAGTGTATGCAAGTGCTGTGGGCACAGAAGGTCAGTGTGACAGAGCCCCTGCCGTGGAGCTCCCCAAAGGAGAAAGAGAGAAAGGAATTGAAGCACCGCCCGATGTGGTATCAGGAAACTCCTCTTACCTCATTTCTCTATTCACAGAATTTCAAAGTCCCGACTTGTACCATAATGATGGGAGATAAAGCAACAGTCCACACACAGCTCCTGCTACTGCACCCCCAGATTGTTCCACAGGGGAACCCCTCACAGTACTCAGAGCTGTTAACGCTTCACTCCAGTACTTCCTGTTATGTTTTTAATTCAGAGCTTGAACTATTTTGCCTAACGCTTTTATTTCCTCTGTTGTCACAGTGACATAGTCGTGCTACTCAGCACGGGCGTCTTCTGTGCGTACGCGTCTTCCCGCACAGCGTTTGCTTTCCCTGGAGTTAGAAACTGACCCGTGTCCCGCCCAGGTTTCCCTTCACCCTCGTCGTAGGGGTCCCCTGTGCTCTGTCTGTCTTGGTTTGGTGGAGGGCAAATCGCTAGCAGATTCCTAATAAGAGGCGAAAAGGCAGTAAATTTTAGAATGGCTCTTTTTTTAATTGGTAGTTCGGCCAAATAATGAATTCCAGTTTTTTTTTTTTTATAGCTGCAATATATAAAAGTGTCCATCTTTCATCTTCTGTGTCGTTTTCCATTCTCTTTGTCTTTAAAGGCCAATGCTTTTTTCTTTTAATATAATTTTAACATAATAATATAATAGGTATGATATTTAGTAATGTTTATTTCAGGAGAGGAAGGATAAGCATATTTAGTCAATCAGCAATTTCTAATTAAGCAAATTGCTTTTCTTTTCTCTTTCTCTCTTTCTTTCCTCCCTTGTCCTTTGCGCCCTCAGGGAACCCAATACTGTCTCCTGTTTGGGAAGGTTCTGCATTCGTGATGGGTCTAGGAGGATTAAAGTGAGATACATAAGGGGAGAAGACATGGTGCGAGAGACTCTAGACACCTCCCTTTCTCTTCCTTTTCTCATATAAGTGGAATGGGATAATCCCTAAAGCCCAGATCAGATTGCAGACTTGAGGGATTTAGTGAGATAGAATTTACATGCTATAATATTTACCCTTTCTCTTAGTACAGTTCTACAATATTTGACAAACACTTTTTGTTGTACTAGATTTTTTTTTGTTCTGGATTTGACAAAGGCATAGAGTTGTGTAAACACCACCAAATTAAGATCAAAACAATTCCATCATCTCCCCAAATTCCCTTACTGTCCGTCATTCTACTTGTACCCTTCAGCCTAGCTCTAGTTTTCATAAACAGTTTTCTTTTACTAGAGAATTCTTCTCAAGTCAGATGTTATTAGTTTGTTCCATACTCGAAGACAACAGAAGGTTTAGGAAGATTGCCAGAGTATCATGTTTATGACCACTAAGGTGATGCCGGATCGCATCAGGATTTCAGGGAAGTCTTTCAGAGTGATGCTTATACTGTTTTGAATGCTAACTAATGTTTGCTAAAGAAGCAGAGGAATAAGGGGACATTTGGGCACAAGTGATCCCATGTACAAAGGCCTCCAGAATGACTGAAGTAGCACCTTGTACTGAGCTGTCAGGGCTTGGCAAAGCCGAAGCAAAGGCTGTCGGGTGAGGCCGAAAGCAAATGGGCAGGAGAGAGGATGGGAAAGAAAGGCAGAAGCCAGGTCACAGAGGGTCCTGGGCAGGTTGTTTAGGTGTTTGAAATTAATGGGCAATACAGTCAACAGTTTAAAAAATGGGATAAAATCATCAGAACCTCTCTTTTATTCTTTGTGTTGTTACTATTTATGCGTTATTCTAATTCTGCATGCTAATAAACACTGGAATAAAAAGGTGTCATCCAGAAGATGTGAGTTAGGAAATAATTGTCTGAAATAATTGCAAATTTGATTAAAAATGTTATTTTTATATGAAGTTATTTATATAGAAAGTAGAGTCAAAGGGGGAAAATGGAAAATATGCAATATATTTACCAAGTTGACATAATTTCAAGAATTTTGAGCCTCTGCTGAGGTAGGCATTATGGGAAATAAAGAGGGACTATGAAATTTGCAAAGTAGTTTAGAGATATTTATTTCAAAATAACATTGTAATCAATAAGTCATCTGCTTGCGGAGGGATAGAAGTATTGTGAAAACACTCCTTTTACATTACCAGGTGTATATTGTTATCCTCCTTTTATAGTAAAGAAACTAAAACTAAGAGAAATCAGATAACTTCCTGAGCATCAGAGATAAACAGCAAAGAAGGTTTTAATGGATCTCAACACTGGTGTTCTTTCAAACGTGTTTTTTTTCTGCAAACCGGAAGACTAATACTCTTGTCTTTCCTCTTAAGCTTTGTAGCTTGAAACACATGCTCTCGTTTGTAAATCCCATTATCTTTTTAACCCATTTCCTGTCTGCCCCAAGAATGCTTGGTTTGGTGGCGCTGGCGGCTGCAGCGTTTACCCTGAGATAACTGGGGGATTGCAGTCCTGACCTCACCCCCAAATCTCCTGTGCTTTTCAGAGAATGACATCACAACAGGACTGAGACAGTTGGGGCAGCTCATTGGAACAGAAACCAGTTGCCAAATGATTTGAAAAAAAAAAAGGATTTCAAAGGGGGCGACTGTAGCCAGATTCTGGCGCTAAAATGGTGTGACCAGGAGGAGGTGACAGTGTTGTCAACACTCCACAATGATGCTGTGATCGAAGTATACAATAGAAATGGAAAGAAAACCCGGAAGCCGTGTGTCATTGTGGATCACGACAAGAATGTGGGAGCTGTGGGCTCGGCTGATCAGATGCTCACTTACCCAACTGAGCACAAAGGCACAAGTTTGGTATAGGAAATTCTTTCACCACCTTCTAAACGTGACAGTGCCGAACCCCTACATCCTGTTCAAGAAGGACCATCCTGAGCACATGATCAGCTCTGTGAACTTCAGACTGACGTTGATGGAAAGAATGCTGGAAAAGCCTCGCCAGCCAGGGCCGCCTGGTATTCGAGGTGGCCCGTGCTCTGATCACGTCCCACCTCTTCATCTGTCTGGCAGACATCCCCCCAGGGCGCACCACTGACGTCAGGGAGCCAGAATCCAACTGGTCACAGCCACGTTTGTTGCTCGCACAATGACGAGGATGGCAAGAAGATCCAGAGAGAAATGTGATATTTTGGGGCGGAATGTGATGTTCCGCTTTGTGTTCTGTGCTTTGAAATTTACCACATTTAAAAAAAAAAAAAAATACTTAAATACTGATCATCAGATACATTTCTGTTACGTTAGGATCGGAGACAAGTTCTGTTTAAAAATAACTCCAAGAACAGTTTTCATATTTTATTCTCATATTGAACACCAGTCGGATTTGCTTCAGCCTCAAAGAGCATAATTATGTAGAATTTAATGAACACTAGCGGTGAGCTGCACTACTTTTTTCTAAGCAGGAAGTGGGTTAAGAATATGCTACTTTGTTTACCTCTTCTCTCACTCATAGCACGAATCTCCCGATTTCTAAATGATGGTTGGGTCCCACCCCCACACGACCACATTCAAGCCTGTTGTGTGTAAGCAACACTCCTTGGTCCCTTTACTCAGACCTCCTGTCTGACCTGCCGTCTACTCGGTGACCCGTCTTTGGTTTTCTACCGGAGCCTGTCCTGTCCTGTCCTCTCCTCTGTTATGTTTCCCCCCACATGGTTTCATCGAACCTCCTGGTGTTAGTGACATCTACGCATCAGTGTCTCCAGGTCTTTAGTTTAGCCTTCGGGTTTTTCCTGAGCTCCCCGCCCATAGATCCGAACCCCTATTTGGCACTGTCATTTGCACGTCTAAAGGGGCCTCAGAGTGAATGTGTGCAAAAGAGAGTTCTTAGCCAGTGCATCTGGTTCTCTCCTAGCCTTTACCCATTCCTGTCCACTATTTAGTTTCTCAAGCAAAAATCACAGGAGTCACCTTAATCTCTTTCTCTCTTCACTGTTCCCACACAGTTTATTTTCAGATCCATGAATTTGGTTTCAAAGTACAGGCAGCCGGGACTCATTTTCCTCTCCGCAGGTTTGCCCTCGGCCCACGGCCGTGTTAGCTGGCCAGGATCACGTCACAGCCTTCTCACTGGTCTCCTTGGGTTTCAGGCATTTTCCTTTCCTGCCATTTCTGGGAGGCAGTAAGAGTGGTCTTTCATAAGTATAAGTGATGTAGTTTCATTTTCCTGGTTAATATCTCCCCATTAAATATAAATATGGTCTAAAATTCCAACATAGAACCGGGGACAGTGAGGACAAATGATCTGGCCCCTAACAGTTTATCTCACCTTCGTCCTTACAATACTCTCTGCACAGGGCGACTCGTTTTATATGGCAGCTCAGAGAGGACTTCTTTGACGGCCCTAACTAAAAGAGCCAACCTCCGTTAATCTCTAAATTATGATGCTGTTTAATTCTGTCACTACACTTAAAAGAATCTTTAATGATCCTATTCTTTTCTAGTCTGTTCATTGTCTGCCTATTCCACGAAAATATCAGCTCTGTGAAGTTAGGATTGTGTGTTAACCAGTTTTCCCCAGGACGCAGCAGTACTTGGTACCTGTTAGGTATTTAATAAATATTTCAATGAGTAAATGCGTATCAAATTCTCAGACCACTGCCTGACACACTGTGAGCACTAAATAAATATCAGGCATTAATGTAATTTCTATCAATATTTTTATTAGCTAAATAATTGATTGAAAGAATGGAATAAACGATTATTTTCAATTTCCTCATTTAAAAGTGAAAGACATGAACTAAGTAATCCTCGACACCCCGAATGCACGATTAGATTATACTTTAAAAGCACATGGTGAAAATTTTCAAACACTTGCACATTTTCCATCTGCTTCTTGTAATAAGTATTAATTTATGTCCACTCGCCAGATATAAGATACACAGTGAATAATGGTAAAAAAAAAAAAAAAAAAAGATATAGCTAGAGTTTATTAGTACTCTGAGACTCATGTTCTTAAACTTAAAGATGGATAGAAAATAAGCCCCAAGTCACTAGGCCATTGCAAAGCTTGGGTAGAAGGGGAAGCTGTGTTTGGGGAAACGGAACTGTTTGCTGTGGGTGCAAAGCCAGGAGTCTCCCAGGCACTGGACCGTGGGAAGCCTCTTGTGTCACCTGCAGACGACCGTGGAAGGTGCTGATCCCCCGCGGGTAGGAAAAGAGTTTGCTCGGCTCTTTGCCACTGCAGACTGTCCTCCTGCAGTGAGGAGGCGCTAGGAGAGACAGGTGAATGGTTTCGGGTTCTCTGATAAAGGGGAAAAGATACTTCCATGTATTTAAAATGGTTAATGTGGAATGGCTAAGCGCCGTAGGGATCCCCGTCGGTCACTGTTTGGTAAGACATCGGGGAGAAGACGGGAGGAGAGCGGGGAAGAAGATCTGTAATGAAGCTGTTTCTGAAGAAATGTGCTCTCCGTGAATTAATAGTTGTCAGATGAACTGAAATTAGTGGGCATGTTTCAGTTGATTTATTTCTCTGAGCAGTAGTTTCTTTATTCGTGAAATGGCATTGATAAAACCCCAAATGTGAGCGTCTCTAACACTGTTCCTGCCTCCTTAAATCATGCTTAACAACGGATAGTTTATTTTCCTCTCCTTTCCTTTCGGTTACATCTAAATCCAGCGTCTGTTCGACGGATCCTCTTGTCACAAGCGATGCAGTCTAACAAAATGCACTCACGCATGAGAGAGAGAAATAATCCCTTCTGGTTTAGAGGTGACAAAATTCTATCGATTTCTTCCTTTCTGACCTTCTCTACAACAACATGTTCACAAGACAGGGATAGCTTGCTTGGGTGCGCGCGCTTTCTCTCTCTCTCTCTCTCTCTCTCTCTCTCTCTCTCTCTCTCTCTCTCTCTCTCTGAATATATATATATATTCTGATGGGAGGACAAAGAGTTTAGAGAGCCCCTCAAGATAAACCATTCAAACAAAGATCTTCCAGACTCTTTCTGAAGTTCAATGGTCAAGTTTAATCACATCATTGGCAATTGGGATCCATGTTGCACAGAAAACATAAAATTACAGAAATATGTTCGCCTATTAATCAGTAACAAAGGTTGTGTTTCTGCTTTCCTACAGAAATAATAAACTCCTTCAATGTAAGTTCTCTTATTTATCTTTATATCTTTTACATCTAATGCAGAGCTTAACGTGCAGTTGGACTCAACAGATGTTTATCGAATTAAATATATAAATGTCTGAATGGAATATTTTTACATAGATTTTCTAAACTAAAACGCAAAAACTTTAATTGAGCATTTTGGGTGTTCAAGGCATTAGATTAGGCATTGCAAGAGATGCAAAGATTAATGAGAGAGCCGCTTTTTTCCAACAGCTTCTAGTTAGCAGACAAAGCGCTTGCCTGAAAAGGATGCTAGTAGACAGCCTGCCGTGATTACGGCTGGGATAAAAGTAAAGTTGCATAGGAGCACGCTGAAAGGAAGTGTTAGGTGCAGCTGGAAAGAATTTGAAAAGTACACGTGGAAAAAACGGGAGTTGAATCAGTCCCTGTTGAATTTTTTTAATGGGCTTTGATAGCAGAAACAAGCAAAAGAAGAAAATGGGAGGATTGGGGAGGTTCTAAGCATAAAGTGTTCTACTCAGGTGCGGGAAGGGCAGGGCCGGGCAGAGCAGGCAGTACTGGCCTTTGAACAGCGCAGCGTGTCCAAGCCTAGGAAGAAGCGACTTAGTCCCTGGCAGCGTCCTGCAAGGGACCCCACTTACGTGGACAGAACCCCGACTGTGCGTTAGCTGCTCAGGCAGGACACAGCGAGAGCGGCTCCCCGCATCAGCCTTCTCACGGCGGGGTTCCTGGGGCACGTGATGAGGGCCAGAGAGGCCGTCTGGTCATCGAGCGGTCACATAACTCTGTCAAGGCCATAGTTAACTTCTCCTTTCCCGGGAGGTGCTAGTTCAGAATGAGTCTGTGACCAGGGAATAGTAGACTAGTGTACTCCTGCAGGTCTCCGAAGTTATCATAGTTAACCAAAGCCACTTTTGTCCCCATTTCTCCATGCCTGGGACATCTCGTCTTGCTCTACTTAAGTTTCTACCTAATAATCATAAATATTTTCATTGTCATTTAAGGAGCATCTCGAGTTATAGCTTTTTTTCTTTACATGCCACATCTTTTCCACCAAGTTTTTACGATTTTACCCTATTACGTTGTTGAGCAGCAAAGTGATACAGACATTTCTGTATGGAGGACGTATAGAAATGACCAAAAACTGATAGAAGTTGAAATAAAATCGCTTAGATCGGATTATCTATCACAAGCATTTCCTATAACATTAAAAAATTAGATAAAGATATTTTTATCAGTTATAAGTTGATTCTATTTTTCTGATTTTTCCTACGGTAAATTATTAAAAGTAGAGTTATTGAATAAATTTGCATAAAGTTAACTAAAATGTCTTTATAAACAAAGCCAAAATTTCAGTGTCTGGTATAACTGAGTTATAATCATACCACTTTATTTTTTTCTTTTATGTGTATTTATGTCTACTTTAAAGTGAGGTTAACGGAGTCCCTATTGAGTACTCATTTCCTTCAAAATCTAAACATTTAACAACTACATTTAATAACTCATAAATGAACAATTGTGTAAAATGAACAAAGAACTTGAAGATGGTTGTTTAGATGAGTTTTAGTTTTCTGACATTATGCATAAAACCACTATCGGTACCTGTGTCCAAGTCTCTGCGTGCGCGTCCGTATTTGATTCTGTCAGGTGAGGGCATAACATGCCGTTGCTGGATTATAAGGTACATGTTTGCTTCACTTCCTAAGAAACTAAACTTCACCAAAGTGCGGCGCCGTTCCCCAGAGCCAGCCGCAGCGCCCGAGCGTTATAGCTGCTCTGCCTGCCCATCGGTGTTTGGCATTTCGGTCTTTTTATTGTAGCCGTTCAGTCGTTATGTAGCGGTATCCCACTGTGATTTTAATCCACACGCCCTCATGGCTAACGTTAGACACAGATTTCTAAGATGGCACCAAGGGTCTGGCCTTTTGTCATCCTGCCCTTGTTACAGTGCCCGTCCTTTGTGTATGGGCTGATGTTATGACGCGTGTCTAATGAACAGACCACAGCAAAGGTGATGGGACGCCATTGCTGACACTGGGTTCGAAAGACTGTGATTCCCATCTTGCGAGCAGGCGTTCTCTTACTGGCTCTGATGAAGCGAGTTGCCACATTGGAGGGGTGCACGCGGTTAAGGAATTGCTGGTGGCCAGCAGGCGTCCCAAGTCCTCAGTCCAACAGCCCACAAGGAGCTGAGCGCAGCCAAACCCTTTTAGCTTAGAGGCATTTCTTTCTCCAATTTCAGTGTTGAGATGAGTCTCCAGCTCTGGCCAACATGTCGCAATCCTGTGGATAGCCTGAGGTCAAGGAACAAGCGAAGCCGTGTCCAAATGACTGATCCATAGAAACTGTGAAGTAAAAAAAAGTTTGGTTTTTAACTGCTAAGTTTTGGAGTAGTTTGTTCAACAGTTTCTGGTATGATCCAAGCAAGTTTTCCTTTAATTATTTGCACGTTTTCAGAATATAGTTGCTCCCCCTTATCCATGGGGTGTGTAGTCCAGGACCCCTCATGGATGTCTGAAACTGTGGACAGTAATACACTATGTTATTCCTACACGTGCGTACATACAGTAAAGTTTAATTTATAAATTAAGTACAGTAAGAGATTAACAACAATAACAAAGTAGAACAATTATAACGAGGTACTATACTACAAGTTAGTAGAGATGAACAACAATAATAATGAAATAGAACAATTATAGAAATACATTATAATACAAATTATGTGGATGTGTCTCTCCTCTCAAAGTATCTTACTGTATTCACGCTTGTCCTTGTAACGATGTGAGGTGATAAAATGCCCGTGTGATGGGAGGAAGTGGGGTGAATGACACAGGCGTCGTCAAGTAATATTAGGCTACTACTGACCTATGTCAGGAGGGGGCTCATCTACGTGGGCTGATCCTGGAGCCTGGACGATGTCGATGGTTGGCTCTCAGGGGCAGACAGTGCCGGTGGTTGTGGCCTCTCAATAGTTTTTTTTTTTTAATTAGGATTTTTTTTTTTTTTTTTTTTTTTTGCTGAAATCTTCTGGAAGAACATTGTAATTGGAAGTGTTGTCTCTCTCTTTCTTTTTTTTTTTTTTTTAAACTCATCAAAGTGTTGCCTCAGAGGTCGTAATCCTTCAGCCGTCACGTGGGTGACTTCAGTGGTGCAGTCCACCCGAGGGTCATATTCCATGACTTTTGTAAAATAAGGGTCACTTAAACACAAGCACCACGATACCAAGACAGTCGATCTGATCACAGAGAGGGCCACTAAGTGACCACGGCACCACGTGTGCAGCGTGGTTACACTGGACAAAGGGTCGATTCACATCCCAGATGGGGCAGAATGGGATGAATGAAGATTTCATCACCGTACCCAGAATGGTGCACAATTTTAAGAATTATAAATTGTTTATTTCTGGAATTTCCCATTTAATAATTGTGGACCATGGTCGACTGTGTACTACAGTTTCTTTAAAGTTCTGTGCTAAATTCAACCTCTGGATATCTCTGGATGGTTTTCTACTCCACGTTTTTTCTAGTATGGGATTACACTTTCACTTTTCTTTGGACATTTAGTAATATTTGCTTGTACGTAGGACATTATGGTTGCTGCACTATAGATATTCCAGATGATTTTGTTGTTGTCCTCTGCAGGCTTTGCTATTTCGTTCTAGGAGGCGGTTTGGTTGTTGAACGATCACCTCTAATTCGGGGAGGTTTAACTTTATGTTTATTAGGGCATTTCTACGGAAGCCCAAGCTGGTTCCCAAGCTCCACGACTTGGCAGGGCTTTGCCTTCATCTGCTTTCCTGTAGCTCCTCTCAAAATCTGAGGTTTGGGTTTTCTTAGGGCGTGTCTACAGAAGGCTCCGCTTTAGGGTCTTGCCCCTACTTTTAAGGCAGGGACTTTCTGGTATCTCAGTTGGTTATTTAGGGTGGTCATAGACATTAAAGAAGTCCTATAAGTTAGTAGTTACAAAGCAGTCACGGGATTTAGAGTACAGCTTGGGAGACATAGTCAATATCAGTGTGATGGTTGTGTGTAGACCAGATGGATGCCAGAGTAAACGAGGACATCACTTCATGGGTCATGTCAATGTCTAACTTTTAAATCTAAGAAACAAAGAAATGAAAAAGGGAAAAAAAGAGTTACTATATATAAAAAAAAAAAAGTCCTACGCTTGACCTCAGTACCTTGGTCAGAACCCTGCATCTTCCTGTGCTGCTCAAACCCTGGCATCTCTATTCTTCTCTCAACTCTTCAACTGCTCTCTAGATACATGTGTACATTCCTGCCAAGTGTGACTTCAGCCAGCCCTCCAGGTGGAGACTCACGGGGACTCAAACATGAACTTTCGTCCTCCTGCCTCTGTCTCTGCCATTCTGCCCTACAAATCCCAGCGACTCCGGCTGCCCCAAACTCTGATTTCTGCCTCCTCAGCTCAAGAGAACTGTTCTACTTTTTCTCGGATGACAGCTTTCTGTGTCATAATTGAGAAAATCGTCCCAGATAGAGGGAGTTCTGGACTAGTTATGGGTGTGACCATGAGATTTCCTGCCCCTACAAATCATAGCTGTCTCCCAGTGCCCATCAACTGTCGCCTCATCTATGTTTCCCTCAGTTTTATAGGGGTTGACAGCAGAAGTTGTTTGCAGTCTGGTACCAGTTACTGGGGCAAAACCTCAATGAAGTTATATTCTGTGAGTTTCAATCAATGTTTCTCTTTTGTTCATTCCGTTATCTCAGTTATGTTGCATCCTAATTCTTTTATTAATATCTTCTTTCTCATAGTCTTTTTAATTCTTCAGCAGTTTTTACTTTTATGTTTGGGAGAAAATTAGAAGTTTGACTTCTTATTTTGATGAGTTTTCTAAAGTTCTTTTCTTCCGTAGTCTTAAAATTAGTAATAGTTCACCTGGGTGTGAAGCTCATACGATCTTTCCTGATTTTAAATAATTTCATTTTAATAACTACTTTCTCTGCTTTCATCGAAGCAACGTCCTCTTCATTTCTATTGAAAACTCCACTTACCTTTTAAAATCAGTTTCTGTATGTATTTTATTCTTTTGGGGAATAAAACATTACCTTGAGTTTTCAACGAGCTTCTCATCTACAGAATTGTAGTTCTAAAGAAGCTTATTCTTCTAGATTTGGTGATGTTTTTTCATTATGTTCCAAATTTAGTACATCCTCTATATCTTTTTAAGTAGGTTTTTGCCAACTACTAATGTGGGATCAGGTGCCATTGTCTCTATGACTGGATTGAATAGACGTACAGTTAAGGCAAAACAGCCTGTGGCGATTAGAGGATTCTTGGAGCCACTTGCCCGGGCTTCCCCTTTGCTGTATGTAATGACTCTCTGGGCCCAAGATAAGCCAAAAATGTCTGCTTTCTACCAAGTGCTCACAGCCACTTTCGTTGTTTCCTGTCTGTTGTCCTTCCCGTCTCATCCCATCTCCCTCCCGCTCCCCCACACACAAAAAAACATGCTCTCTGGACTTTGTTCTAGGCCAGAAGGAGTTAATTTGTACTCCAGATATTTTCCCTCTCACCTTTCCTTTAAGTGAGCATTTTTAAATGGTTCGTCCTGGGTTGCTTCCGCTTACTTCTTTGGCATATTGTCTTTTCTCAGAAAAAGTTTTGAGTGGAAATGTCCTAACTTCCTCCCAAGCAGGGTAATCACCCATTTAGCTTAGGAATTAGTGATAGTTTTTGTTGCCTTGATAACATTCCCAAG
>CM053511.1:2392676-2423347 GCA_028627145.1 Eidolon dupreanum | reverse complement strand
GACCTTTTTAAAAAACCACTGGTAAATGGTCAAATCAATTAGATTATCTGTACCTATAGAGAGGGTCTCCGAGATGCTATGTCAGTTGTATGAAGTACCTGGAGCAGGAACGTGAATTATAAATTGGGCTTACGTTTTTTATGCTCATGTATTTACATCACGGACCCCCTTTTTACAAGAGCATTTTTAATCCTTCATTTTAATCAAATCTAACTATTCTTTAAGTTTTAACACCAAAATTTGGGTTGGAAGTTTCAGTGACTGATCAGGAAAGTTGGGCTACTGTTGTGTACTAGAAAACAAAAACAATTTTAATCAAACTGCTAAAAGAAGCCTTTGGGGAGAGGACCTTATATAGGATGTGGTGTTATCAACCACAGTGCAGTCTGAGTTCTTTCAGTGAAGATAAATGAATAACTCCATCATCTCAGTGGGCAGTCTCTTTAGCCAACACAGTGTCTGCTCCATGATTTGTGATGGTTTTACACAGGAAAAACTAACTGAGATATATCATGGCTGTCAAATCCTGGTATTCCCCGGAGCTTTCTGAACAGACAATTGTATCGCTTTCATTATCTTTGTGTTACAGATAATGGATAATAAACCAGCTTATGGAACCCAAAGGAGAGCTTCTTGGACCCTAGAAAAGTCTTCGAACACACTGTGCACACATTAAACTTTTCTTGCCCTCCGAAGATGCCTTCGAATCAAATAAAAATCGCTTTACTTTCAAAATCAAGAATCAATTTTCCAGAGTTCCCTGGATACTTTCAGCTGTGGTCTCATCTGATTCTTCAGGAATTTACTTCTCCATCTTTCAGAGTTTTGTTAGGAGCAGTCTAGGATTCACTTGGGGCTCATTTTATACCCCAGATTGTCTCCCAGTGCTCTTCCTTCTTCCTCATTTCAGACCCTGTATATGTAGCTTTCTGTTCTCTTTTTCTCAGAGTTAACACCCCCATCTGCCCTTTGGGGGTTCCTTAGTTCAGAATCTCGCTTCGAAGTAGGATGTGATACTTTCATCTGCCCCTTTACCTTTCCTACACCAGAGGCGAGTGTTTATTCGATCATTCCCTCACTTGGGTTGTACACAGTTATTTCTTGCATGCACTAATTAAATAAATTAGCTTTTTTTTTTCAAACACCTCCTAAATTTAAGACACTGCTCTTGGCCCCTAGAGTTTGTATGTAAATGAAATATAACCCTTTCTCTTCTGTAACTTATAAACTTTTGGAGTTTTTACCTGTGTCTTACTCGCGCGCCCAGTGAAGTACGAGGGACAGAGTAAGTGAGCACTTACGACTTGTTGGATAAACGCACGTTAGGTTCTTCTCTACTCTTTGGCCCTTTCTTAATGTCTGCAATTTCATATAAATGGAACTCGAATTACACCAACCAAAACTTTCCAAAACTATTTTTTGGGACATGTTGTGTTTTCCAGTCTTACAGCATTAATGTAATTCAGATTCTATTACATTATATGACTAATTATGTTTAGATGATGAATGTGATGGTACTTCTGGATTTCTTCTCATTTAAAAGTAGTTCATTCTCCTTAATAAGGAGTTCTGCATCAATGATGTCTTTTTAATGCCAGATAAAATATATATTTATGCAATTACTGCTGTAGAAAAAATTGTCAAGCTTTCTTCTATTAATATAAAATTAGATACTAAACACCTCTTATTTAAGACTCATGAGTTACAGATAACAACCCATCCAGTAATCGAGGCCCATTGCTTTCAGAAATTTAATTAAAAATAAATGGATGTCACTGGTTCTAACTCCTACCTCCATATTTTTAAAATATGAGTTAATTAAATCACTAGGTCATCTTGGGAATTAAATCATTTTAAAAACAACATTAAACTTGTCATCTACAAGCTTTTTCCCAAGCTCAGCTAACTCCTTCAAAAATCCAGTGCTTTGTATGAATTACTAGTAAATTCACCAAAAACAATCTATAGGAGACAAGAAGAATGTGCCATGGTTCTTGTGGTATATGGCTGCTACACTTGTAAGAGAAAGTCGAGAATGAGGAACTTTTATAGCTATTTCAAAAGCACGATGCATAGTCTTTCATAGATTAATTAAAAGGATGAGGATCCTAGGATTAGGGAATAAATGCACTGTCCTGATTCCACCACTAACTGTAAAATAACTTTTCCTTTTTGGATCTCAGTCTCTCTTTCCCAAGGATATATAGATAGCGATGGAAAGGCTGGTGGTTCCCAATCTTTTTTTCCACTTAAAAATTATCTCTGTGTTCAAAATCAGTGTTCCGAAGCTACTATGTGCCGGTCAAACAGTATTAACTAATAGCTTCTGTAGTTTTATGATGGACATTTGTACGTTACCTTAGATTTGTTTGATATGTACAAAATAACCCATTATTAAGTTTGACAACCATAAGTCAAGAAACAGGTAGCTAGATGACCCGCAAAGACGTGTAGGATGTGGTTACCCAATTGTAAAACAGAGGTAATGCATGTGCCACTTTTATTTTTGTAAATTAAAGCTTACAAAAATACATATGAGTTAATAAAATATTATATCATCAATATGCAATTGAGATTATTCTAAAACCTCAAATAATTTTTTTTCTCAATAATTTGGAGAGGTTATTATTCAGATGCTGGGATATATGTGACATCTATTTAATTTCATTTATTCATCCATCAACTCATTCACTCATATGCTAATGCACTAATGCAAGAAGTAATGCCATGGATGGCATTATGCTATGGTATGGACACAGAACGATGAAGGAGACACAAGGTGACAAATAGAATGATGGAGGAGGCATGAGATAACATGTACACAGAGATTTTAAATGGTGCGATAAATAGTATCGTGCAGTCCGTGGAGGTGCTGTGGAAAGTGGGAGAGGGTGCCTGCCATATTTGGGAAGGGGCAGGAGGTCTCTAGGAAGAGGTGACAGCTGAAAGAACTTTGAGGAAAAAGTAGGCATTAGCCCAGAGCAGAAAGGTAGACTGCATCATTTCTTCAGTTGGCTCTAATGGTACTCATTTGTGATTATGGCTTACATTTTTAGCAATCCTGAACAAAATGTCTCATGGATTTTTTTAATAATGAACGGATTCATTGGTTGCCTAAAATATCTTACTTGAGTCCTTAATTATGGGGAAGGTACAGCTTGAGTGAAAGAAGATAAACAGTTGATTTATGATGGGGACAAAAAATATGTATATTCCTTCAAACCTGCTTTATTATTCATTGCTTTAATATGTGTAGCATGATTAACTTCAGTATCCTCCATTCTACCTTCTTCACTCATGTATACATTTATTAAGTATCTTACTGAGTTTTTACAGTATGCCAGTTGACACTCTTCCCTAAAGATAGTATGAGGATAGCAAATTAGAGAAAGGAGAAATGATATTAGTGACAAAAATAATAATATAATCAAGCTTTGCATCCCCGTTTCATTTAATTTACCCTTGTCTCATCTGATGTTCAAAAGAAAGCATTTTATTAACATCATTTCACATATGAGAAGTTAGGTCCAAAGCCACACAGCTTTAAATATCCAAACAGAGAGAAACCCAGGACTACTGTCTTCATATTTTAAGAAATAACTGTCGACACGTCAGCTGGAGAAGACCTTACAGATGAAACGGAAGTTCGAAAACTCTGGAACAGTCGTGCAGGGTTTTGAGAAGAACTCAGCTTTCCCCACAGGGGAATGATCTGTGCGATGTGAGTCGTCATTAGAAATGCATGTTTTATACCCAGGGAAGAATGAGTTACAGTGTTTTGACTTGAGCAGCCGTATCACCTAGACAAGTGACAAATAATCCAAAATGTGGGAGCTGCAAACCCCCTCCAATAGCAGACGGAGGACGATATTCTGTATTGTGTAGGCAAAGAAAAGCCACAGAAAATATTTTTCCTTTATCATTCTGCCTCGAGCAAGCCCTGGGCATGGGCAGAGAAGTGAAACTTCTGATGAGACTTCCCGTTTTTCAACTATGAACTTATTTCTACACACCGCATTGAAATTCTCTCACCTCTTTTCTCTGCGTGTTGAACGCTCTGAATTTGTGTGTTGATGCCAGTGCAGGGGTGGGTGTTTGGAGGACTTTCTGTGGTTATCGTTGCCATGGTGACTGCCTCCTTGATATTCACTTGCTCCTCGCATCTGCTGGTGTCTTGTCTGTGACCATTGGAGAGATGCATCTCTCCATGAGGCTAGCCAGGGGAGAGGGGCACACACTCGGGGAGAGCGACATTTACGCTCCCCGTAGGAAAGCGGTTTGCAGTATCTTTCGTACCTGTTTTCACGCCAGCTGGGATCTGTCGTCAGTGGTAGATAACATTGGTTTGGGATAAAAGATGGAAACGGAAAGGAAATGGAAAAAGGAAAAGAATTAGCAACATCTATGTGAGGAATTCCTGGTCCGAGTTTGGGTAACTCTCTCAGTGGGGTATCTGATGTGACATCTCTTTTATTCTTCGAAACTTTCCTAAGGCCGGTGTCTGCTGATGTGAATCTTCTGAGAAGCGGTACATTCAGAGCTGGGCTAAAAAGTGCAGAGGGGATCTGGGTGTCAATAACGATAGAACTGGTGAGAAATCAGCCAGTTCTAATGACCCCTCATGACACAGAGGCGTACGATAGAATCAGCCCGTTCGGAAAGCCGGGTAATCATATCTTGCCCAGGCCGAAGGCATTACTGTTGGGGGAACAAGTAATGAAGGTGGATTCTCAGGCAAGGACTTGAAGACACCAAAGCTTTTCCCTGGGAGATAGGATCCGGGGTAGAAAATGATTCACCAGCATAAAAGTTGTTACTAGCTGTCTTGGCAGGCCTTTAGATATGAGAGGCTTCTGGAACTTAAAAAAAAAAAGGAAAATTGAGGTTTTTAAGCGAGGAATTTATGGTATAGTACCAACTTTCTGTCTCACTGAAAATGGAATAGAAACTGGGATGAAGGGAGAAAGACAGTTATGTAGCGTGACTGCGAGTTTGGGGACCGAGGAAGTTGGTAGACGCCTGATGTTGAGAAAGACAGTAGGACCTTCTGTTTCCTAGTCACACTGTGCTGAAGTCCCCAGAATTTTAGGAGCCCCAAATTGCCAGTGGAAGGACTGTCTAATGTAATACTGGAATTGGCGATAGTAGTGGGTAAGCAAGGGCCAGAAGTGTCCTGTGTCTAAAACTACTCTGGTTGGTGTCACCTCAAGGGACTAAGACTGCACCCAGTTCATATCTTTGTGTCCAGCAGGTATCACGGTGTCTGATACACAGTGAAAACACCGTTGGGTGAATGAATAGGGACCCATGAATGGTCAGCTTGCACTGGGAAATACGATGGCAGCGGTGGGACAGAGTGAAACTGTTGGAGGCGGGGCCACGCGAACTGTAGAAGCAGGAGAAATTAGGGGCCGGATGTCAGGACTGAAAAATCCCTACCCATTTTCTGACAATAGCTTATTTCATAATTATCTGGAAAGATTTATAAAGAAATTGCCTGTCAGAGAGCTATTCTGAAAATCCCATATAATAAGAACATTATAACCGACCATAGGCTCTACTCTATAGAGAAGGTGGGGTAAGCAGGGTATCAGTGACACATAGCGATGGATGGTGGCCAAGCAGTGTGGCATGCGTACCCCTCCCCGCATTGCCTCTGAAGCCCCACCTGTCGCTCTGGAGGGAGCTTTGTAATATATTGACCAACAGCACAATCCTTGGCATCAGACTGACTTGGACCAGAGACCAGGTCTGACACTGAATTGCCGTGCTAACCGGGGAGAGTAGCTCACCCTCCATATTGCCGCTTGCGGGGCTCTGTAATGGAGACAGCATTGGCATGTGATACTTAAGGCTGTTTTGAGAATAAATAATAATAATACCTAACTTTTTAAAATGTATCTCTTTTATTCCTCCAACAAAACTTTGAGATGGGTACTTTATTATTTATTCAAAGACAGGCGCAAACGGCTTCATCTAAGACCCGTAGTGAGCAAGCGGCAGAGAGGCAGAGATGCAGACATCAGTAATGGGGCTATAGCATTCCTTATCTTAGCTGCTTCCCAATTTCTTCTCTCTGGGGATGAATATATGTGAAGTGATAAGTTTACAGTCAGCGTCAACTATTAATATTTCTATAAATTTTTCCTGTCCTGTGGGTGATCAACTGCGTTCTAACAAATAAGGAAGTGAAATGATATCGCTGCTGCTGTTAATACTGCTATTACTACCAGAAATAATAATTCCTACCATGATTTGCTTACTCTGTAATATCTCATTTTATTACATAGTATCTACTATAGTATAATATCTTATTGAAATAGTCATAATAAAAATGTAAACAATATGAGAAACAGCCACACCAAGAACTTATTTTGTATCATATGAACTCATGTGATCCTCTCGAAGATTCTGTAAGTAAACACGCTTTCTACCCACAGTTTACAATAAAAAAAACAGGGACATGGAAAGCTTAAGTGAATTCCCCAAGGGCACACAGCTAGTAAATGGCAGAGGTGGGCTTTGGACATAAGCAGTGTGGATTGAAGTGCACGTTCTTAACCATCATTTGGAGTCGAGAAGACTCTGAAATCTGGGCAGGCTGATCGCCATGTCCAAGGATGTAGCAAGTTCTTGATGAATTATCAGAAGTGCTTAAAAGTGGCACCTGTTATTCACTAAATGAAGGACCTAGATTCATTCAGAACCTCCACTGTGCGCTTTGTCCGGAACTGCACGATGCACATCAGAGCAGCATCCCGTCTGGACACTTGGTTATCTATTCAGAAGGTCCTCCGTGAGCGCTGACCGTGGGCCGTGCACTGGGCTGGCTGCCGCAGACCCCACAGCGAGCAAGACACTCTGCAGAGGACACAGGATCAGTGGGAGCCGTGAACAGCTGTGCACAGGTTGCTCCGGGAGACACAGCAGGCGATTGGATCTAAGCAAGGGATCCAGGAAAGGCCCCCTGGAAGAAGGAATTGCAATAGGAGCCCTTCCGAGTGAGATCTTTGTCTGCAGATGAAATAAGGACATGTGTTCAACTTAACCTTGGGGAAACAAGTGAGACTTTTCTCTCTAAATGTAAAGAACCGCACTTGCCAGACACAGTACTTCTGGGCTGAATACAGTGAGGAGATAATAAAATGCAAAGATTGGAACATCCATCCTACCACCACTTTTCAATTAGTTAAGTAATTACCCTAGAAAATAATCTGTTTCAATGGGTTTATTTTATTATTAAAATAATACAGTTGCTTAAAGTAATTACCGCAACCAGAACACATAACTCACTGTGACTCCTAATTCAGTTGAGCCTAACATCTTTTTTGTACAGGAATATATCTGTAGACTTAAAACAAAAAAATCTGTTCTATCTTTTGCTTCCTAGGTCCTTCTTAATAGATTTTTATCAGCACTGTTTTAATGCAAGGAAGTGGGATCAGATCTCTAGCCATGCATGCAGATTGGATTGGAGGAGGCGAGGTCTGAGGCTGGCATTCCAGGTAGAAGAAACATCGGACCATCTCACCTGAAGAAGAGAGGGCCTGGGTGGAGGAACGGTGACGACAGAGGACGGGACCATATTCGTTATGTTCAGTGTAAACCCTGCGCCCATTGTGCGTGAGATGGAGAATCTGTTGCAAAGAATATGGGAAAAGCTAGGATGGCTCTTAGGAGTAGAAATGTAGTAACTGAATCAAATTATGGGTTTTTTTTGCTAACTTCTAGCTTTTCCACCTTCTCACATCTTCGGACCTTTATCTTCACCTATGTGTAGCACGTGTGACATTTCACCCCCCCCACACACACACACACTTACACCGCACACGTGTGGCTTGCTTAGACTGTGTACACCCGCGGTGCAGAATGGCTGCCTGCTTCCCTCTGCCCTTCTCTCCCAGACTCAGAGGCCCACCAGTGCTCCCTGCCAGAGAGACATGGAACTGACTGTCCTTAAGCACCGTGCTTCGTATCTTCGATCCACTGTTCCACGTTGTCATCACAAGTCCGACAAATGCGGTGACCTCCCTGTTTTGCGAGCGGAGTACCTAGAAGAGCAATCATGAGATGCAAGGCCACAGGTAGTAAGAGGAGGGTAAGGATGGCACCCTCGAGTTGTCCGAGTTCCAACGCCCTGTCCTCTCCACTCCAGCATGAGGTTCTCCTTCATGTCCCGGGGTGACGTGCATGGGAAAGGGTTGCCCAGAACTTACAATCGGAAGTTCTTTTTTTATGCTGTTTGTTTACAATGCACTGTGGGTCACGTTACCTGCCATTTGAAATCTGCCACAACTCTTCTCCATCTCTCGAGAGTACACAGGAGCTGGACCCCATATGTGTTTTCTGCTTCTCTTCAGGGTCTTTCTCTGCCGTATTATCTCATCTTCCATCAGTTTGAACAGAGATGCAAAGAATGTTCTCCCATTTATTCCTCATCCTTTTCTTAAAGGCTGTATTGTCTCCATGGTTATATATTTCCCTCAGGAAGGGTGGAGTATCTCAATAATCACCTTGGAAATCTCATGTATAGTAACAATAATGGTGTAGCGTATGGCACAGTCTAATGATGGTGCACAAATCTTACTACAAGTGTCTGTGCAGTAGCCAATAATTTTATTGCTTTAGAACTGAAGGTCCTTCCTAAGAAAAATATGGCTCATGTACAAATGAACAAAGGGATATTTATGGAGCTGAAGAGATGAACACAAATTGGATCCATATTGAATATGTTGACCTTTAAATGACAAAGCAAGACCACATAGTCACTAAACCACACAAGGACAAGAAAATTGCCTAAAAGGGTTACAAAGCCTCCATCAATCAAGTGGCATATGCCAGGAAATATATAATCCTCTTAGAAAAAAATGGATAGTTCTCCATAAAAGTCTTATCTGATTTGCCAGAACCTATCCTAGGTCATGTTTACTCAGCTCTTCTGGAAGCTACAAAACGTGGTAAGGCCAACGTTGGCACCCCATGGAGGGGCTTGCAGCCTCTCTGTGGGGAGGGGCCTTTGTGTGGATGCCAACAGCCACAAAATGCATAAAATTTCCCATCAGACCATTGCTCCACTTACCGATGGGCCCAGCCATCCATTTCTCACTGGGAACAGTTTCTCAGGTCTGTTAGAACCACGAGAAATGAGACTTCATTGTTGAAACGTGGCAGCTTCCAGCCCAGAGGCAGAAACTTCTCTTCAAGTGCAAGTCCGTTGGCGTCCACGTTCAGAGAACTCGGCCGTACCCAGCCCATGCGGCCAGACGTGAGAGAATTGTGATCCCTGCCCCGTATCTTGGAGAGGTATTATAGGTAGTACCAAGGGGAAAAGTTTTCTTGTCAATCACTGCAAACACCAAAGCAAATCTCCGTGGTAGTCTCCGCTGTACATTTTCTTGATTTTTCTTGAACAGATGCACAAGTGCAAAAAGCATAAGTATTTAATTAACTATTATACATCAGATCTCTAGAACTTATTCATCTTGCCTTCTTGAGACTTTATGCCTCACTCAGAACAAACGTGAAACATAGATTTCTTTTCCAAGTATAGATTTATAGTAACTTGATATGTGAGTTTATAGAATTGCTAGAGGGCAATGTCACATCATGAGAAGAGTGTAGTTTCGTGCCATCTTAAGATGTTTTAAATTCTCATTTAGTCACTTTCTACTTATGTGATCCTAAGAAAGCTATGTAAAGTCTATAAATCATTTTGTCTAAAATGCCTTCCAACGATCCGATTCCATGCTGCAATAAAGAAGTCAGTCGATGTTTTAAACAAGTATTTAAGTATTCAACCATGTGTCTGACGTAATAGAAACAGGCATTTAGCAGACACTTGAATTTTTTTTTAATTCATGTTTTAGTTTTAACTTTTGTTGTAGTTGGGGTACAGATGTGTATGTCTTTGTAATACCAGATATTGAGATCGCAGAAATATAGTGTGGTATTTTGTGAGAATGAGTTTTGAATACCAGCTAGCAAGAACATGAATTCTAAATCCTTGCTTTAGTATCTGCGGGAGCTTGGGCAAGTTACTTAAATACTTCAGGGCCTGTGTTCTCCGATTTGCATAGAGACGACACTGAGAACAATCTTCTCTGACTGCTGTGAAGACCGAGGTTCGTGGACTCCATGAGAGAGAGCAGCATCTTCGCTCTTTTCATTGACGTAACCCCCTGAACCGAGCACAAGATAGGAACGCAAATATTTTTGAATTCGTAGAAAGATTAAATGAGGCAACATATAGGCACCAACTGGCACATAGTGATCTTTGCAAATACTAGTTTCTCCCTATGCTCCCAAAAGGAAAATTTCCATAAAGTGTCTTAAGCAATGAATTTTCTTAATGATCAGGGTAAAGAAGGTTGTCTTTTTGGTCTACTAAAATGACTTGGATTATCTAACCACACCATCCAATTTTCTAATTTGTATTCATCTGAATCATCTGTTTGCCATGTACACACACCCTCTCATTTGCAAACACTTTCTTCCACTCTTTGTTAACCTTGACTGCTTACTTTTTCCCTATAACATTTATTGCTTTCTACAATACGAAATAATTTATTACTCTCTCTCCTTCTTTTTCTCTTTCCCTTCCTCTCTCCTTCCCTCCTTCCTTCTCTCTCTCTCTCTCTCTCTCTCTCTCTCACCCCCCATTCTCTCCCCTCCCCTCCCTTCCCTTTTCCTCTCCTCCCCTCCTCTCCTCTCCTTCTCCTCTCCTTTCCTTTCCTCTACCTAAACTGTGTGAAGCCAAGACATTCTGTTTATTTAATTTTATTCTACTGCATTAACCCCAGCAACTAAAATACAGTAGGTGCTCAATAAATATATGCTGAGAAGATTTAGACAAAGAAAATCCCCAGTCTTTTCATACTGTTTTGTAGCACACGTGCCTTGTCATCAGAGTTGTTGTGTTTTCACCCAGGGCCCGGGGTCGGTGTCGGTGGTGGACTAGTGCTCTCTCCCTCGGGACACGGCCACCGAGCCCTCGCAGCCCTACAGCGCCCATGGCGGTCGCTCCCAGTCTAATAACTCTCCACTTAAGCTGGAAACTATCAGCATCTCCCAAAGCCTCGCTCTCCATCCCTCTCTATGCTTCTTTTATTCTAACAATTTTTTGACTCCTGATTTTTATGTCTTAGAAGCTGGATTGTTAGAGCAAGTTTGTAGAACCTAAAGGTATACCATGGAGCTTAGGCCTCCATAACCTAAACTTTCACAGCCCTTAACCAGGGGCCTGAAGGGCCGTATGAGGGACACCTGCATCCAGCCATCATCGGGTTATCACCCAACGTTAGACTTAGAGAAACCCGAAGGGCTTCATGCCTCGTGCTGTGCGAGCAGGCGTGACGCTCGCACGTGCTATTTTTTGTTTTGTTTTGTTTTGTTTTGTTTTGTTTTGTTTCGTTTCTTTAGGCGAGGCAACTCTTGGTTGACCTCACGGATTGCAAGGACCTTGTCATCTTACAATCCCTTATTTTTTATTTATTTCTTACACCTACAGCAAGCCCCTGGTCTTCCTAGGTGGTCTCCCATCCAAGTACTAACCAGGCCCGAATCAGCTTAGCTTTCAAGATCAGACGGGATCGGGCTCGTTGAGGGTGGTGTGGTCACAGACAAGAGAGCACGTGTTCTAAGACATCGCGAAGCCTGAAGATTGAGATGGTCGTTGGGTAAATTCTAGTGAGACAAAACATAGCCCGTGAGAAGGTATTTGTTAGAAACATGATGGAAAAGTATTAATATCTAGGATACATAGAGAATGACTTTGATTCAAAAAGAAAAAGGCAAATAACGTACTCTTAAAAATGGACAGATAAATTGAACAGACCCTTTAAACAAAACACAAAAATAAAGAGTGGCAATAAATGTCTAAAAAGGAAAAGGGTGAACCTCATTAGTAATCTTTTAACTGCAATGAGACGTGATTGCTCTCTGCATAGATGGGTGAGAATTCATAATTCCAAGTGATTGTTAGGATCTAGTTCAAGAAAACATAGTGTGTAGTTCCGATAAGGATAAAAATGGGCTTAAAAACTTTACAAAAAGCTTTTGCATTCTACAGGAATGTAGGAGATGTACATCCCATTACCAAAACTTCCATTGCTGAAAAATATAGAGAAATTCTTGTCCTTGTTGACCTAAAAATGAAAGACCACAGTGAGAGGCGACACGTGTTTGTTTGGGATCAAAAAGAATAGCTATTCGGGAACCACGGATTCAGGAAGAAACCCAAATAGTGTTCCCATTTAGGGGGTAAAAGCATGGGGTTCTTATGAGAAAGGGAAGGAAAATAATTACGTGAGGAGTTTGTTATGCAGCTAAAGGACTAGCACTGCCTAGTTCATAGCCCTCTGGATGTTTTCCAGTTTGCCAAATTGTTAAGCGTACTTTTTGTGCTTAACCTAAGATCCCCTCAAGGAGGCAAGTTTAAGTGACATTGACTTCATTCGAATGATGGGGACCCTGATGTTCAGGGATGTTAAGTAAACTTGTAGACTTTAACAGTTAAGCTAGACAAAAGCTCACATACCCTTCTTTCCATCTCTTCATATATTCTATGAATTTATCTCTAGGGAAGCTGTTCCCTTGGGCTTAAACGATATGTTCATGATATGCTTAGAAGGATTTACTACCTGAGTAGAATTTAGAAGAATACATTAAGCTGTTAAAATGTCTGTTTCATTTGCTGGTTACATTAATATGTATTGGATAGGAGAGAGATGTGTGAATATTCAAAAAGAAAAGAAAACGACGCTGTGACGCTGAGCGTGCAGTTGGGGTTCTGCTGTTCCAATCTTCAGCTCTGACGTTAGCATCAGCACATTTTGGTTCACATTAACAGCTCATGCACAGTTGCTGAAACAATGAGTCTCACTGCTGGATCTCATGGGGAGATAATGATTCGCATTTGCGTTGGCAATTTTGAAATCAAACATGAAAAGAGACTTTGTCTGTCCTTTTCGGGTTCTGCCCCGGTGCGGTGCCGTAGGTCGATACAATTTGTTATGTTTGTTCTCTTGGTTTAATCAGCTTCATTCATCAGCAGCAACTCACTTCCTTGAGCCTCATTTCTCAGTTGCTCTGAAACAAGCATGTGGATTTTTAAGATGCTGCCTTCTCTCGAGTTTTTCGAAAAGGCACGTTCTGCATCTAACATGTTTCATCCAGGGCCTCTGCCTGGAGGCTGATGGGAGCACAGGGCTGCGATGCAGTGTGGATGGAGACGGGGTGTTGTGCCTGACTGTCATTGTGGGTCACGGGCAGGCACGTAGCCAGTCCTTGAAAGGTGTTCATAAGAACAAAAAATACCTCCTTAAGGTAGGCATTCTCATTATTTCCACATGTAACAGAACCAACAGGAAACGGGAACTTCGATAGATTGAATTACACAGCCCAGGTCACAGGTGGTTATTACCTGGCAGGGCTGGGTCATGAGCCATAATCGTCCAGTCACCATTTATTTGCTCTCCCCGTGAGGCTGAGATCACAAGCATTGTCTCTATTTTGTTGTCCATTATTTACCTGCCATTTAGGACAGTGTGTGACACACAGTGAGCTTTCATGAATATTTGTGCCACATATAAGTGAATGGATCTGTCAACAGTGTCCTCAGTACCTGCAAAGCTACATCGGTCCTCATAAGGCCTCTTGGACGCCCCCGTGCACCTTCTTGCCAATAAGCTAATCAGAGGCAGGAAAGTACAACCACCACTTCCTTTTATGCCCTTTTCCCTCAGGCCCTCTTCTACTGCAGGTGGATAGAGCTTATGTCTAGATGGTAGTATTACTTACTAAATTCAACAAATGTTCATTGATTACCTACAATATTCTAAAGACTGAGAAGGACAATACAGACATAACAGAAACTGCTGACGTTTTGGGTGAGAAGGATGAACTAGGAAAGGACCTCAATAAAAGGACATTGTGTCAGAAACAATGGTTCGTATCCTTAAGATGAGGAGGCAGAAAGAGCATCAAAGGAGGAAGCCCAACCAGTCTCAGAATTCCTTCTGATTTTGCCAGTTTCCTATGCCTTGCTCTTTCTGCTTGTCTGTGCCCTGTATCTAGTTTTGTTCCATTTCTAGACAAAGATTTCTGCCTCTCGAATGAGTCCTCATTTCCCTTTGCCTTTCCCAAAAGTACCTGGATTTGCCTACCTGGTTCCAAACCTTGGAACACACCATCTGGTGCTCTAGTGACCTAAACACAAAGTGAACCTAAACCTAAACCCAAACACCGTGAGTCGCCAGGTGTGCTTCACGCGATCCCAACTGTCACCACTATTGTGTCAGTCTTGCTTTATCTGTCTCTTCTTCACGGACAGAGGATTTTAAAAACAAACTATAGATATCATAGTATTTCCTTGTGACTACTACTGCATGCATCACGATCCAACAAGAGCTTCTTTTTTTCCCCTTCTGTTTTATCACTTTCTCATCTCAGATTTTTGGTACGAGTTATAACAGAAGTCGGGAACCAAGAAAGCCTGTACCAGCTCACAATCGGCAGTACTCAGAATCACTCCATCCGACTCATCACCCCAGCCTCTCTTTTGCGTGAGAATTTTCATATGAGGTTGACTTCAATTTCTCATAGAAATCCTTTGTTGGACTGACCCAGTCATTTACCGAATCCTTGAAGAAATATATGTCACGTTCTTAAACTGGGAATTCTGTGTCATAAGAATTTAACGGAATGACATATCAATTAGGACTTTTGTGCTTAGAAACCATATCAGGAAGGAGGTAGACTAACGGTTTCTCCAAGGTGACATTGGGCGAATCATGTCTTTTCATTAATTGCAATATGCTGAACATTTATTTATAATAAAGATCCCACTTTTACTTGGTGGGTGGAGCTGGGCTGTAAAGTTTATCCTGGGGGAAAAGTTTGAAAGAGTCATTGAAAACTGCTGTCTACTCGGTAGTCTGACCCATGGCAAGTAAGTGGCAATCCGATGTGGCATAAATCTTAGATGGTGACAAATAATACTGACATTCTGTCAGAAGCCAAGTCATGATTCAGACCTAGCAACTTGGCTGAGATGAGTGCCAGTATTTGGTGAGAAATGTCTCGAATCTGACAGTATATCTCACTGTATGGACTTTCATCCATCACAGAGATATTTTAGAAAACCACAGAGCACAAAACACCCAACGCTCAAAATTGGGTGTCAGAAGATGGAAGCTGAGAAAAAGCCAATCAGGCAGCGACAAAGACAAAGGGCCTGAATTGTAAAATTAGTGACTCTCGTCTTAAGATTCCCATTTTTCACCCATCTCACACTCTATAATTCAGAAGTGTGTTTTGCTGATCCTTTGCTCTAAATCACAAAAACAGAGAGTGTCAGAATAGTGAGCAGTTGAAGTTATGACAGGAACCAAAAACCTGATCATCAAAGGGTGTAGATCCGATCTAGGCATTTTTTGAAAATGTATACATAGCAGATCCTCGAATAATATCCTTTTGTTCAATGCCATTTTATTATAATGTTAATGAGATGCCATAGGAACTTAACTCTTCTTTTTATCAATTAGCCTATAGTAAAATCGGTCTCATTATATGTCATTTTGCTTAAAGTCACAGAATCTATTGCTGATGTTAAGCGAGGACTTACATATATTACATATATATAAATATATAACATAAAATGTATATTATATATACATGTAAAAACGTAGCTAAAGACATATAAATATATAAAATTTACATAATATTCAAGATATATAAAGTTCTTGTGCAACTCAGTAGCAAAAACTAGTCTGATTTAAATGTGGGCGGAGGAACTGATAGGCATTTTCCCAGAGAAGACATACAGAGAGCCAGCCGGCACGTGGCAGGGTGCGCACTACCATCGATCATCGGAGAAATGCAAATCAGAACCACACCGAGATGTCACCTTACAATCTGTTCCAATGGCTGCCATCAGGAAGACGACAGGTAATTGGTGAGGATTTGGGAAAAAAGGGGGAGAGAACCCTCGCGCGCCGTTGGTGGGAACGCACATCCGGGCAGCTGGTATGGAAAACAGGATGGAGGGTCCTCAAGATAATTAACAGTGAAACTACCATACGATCCAGCGGTTGGGCGAATTCAGCTGGGTAAAGAAAGGGGCTGGGGCAGCGTCATAGTGCGCGGCGCGGCTCCGCCGTTGGCCGCCAGTTCGCTCCCGCAGCGGCAGGGGGCGCTGACGAGGCGGCGGGGGCGGCAGGTGGCCAGGTGCGAGGGCCAGGTGCAGAAGATGATGACGCGTGAGCCTTACAGCCGCGTGAGCCCAGCGCCGGTGCCTGATTGCAGCGGGAGATGTCACCCGGCGAAACTGTATCATGACCTTCCATGAAGCCAGGCAAGAGCGAGGCTTTCACTAATCTTTATAAAAACACGGAAGTTCTCCTGGGAATGCTGATAAAAGGGAATTTTATATTTAGTGCACTCATTTCCTTGTCCTTCTTTTTCTTGTATTCCTCTGCATCCTTCCCATGTCCCATGTCCCTGTTTTTTCACTTCTTTCGTCTCTACCAATATTGACTGAATTCAGGCACCAGGCTGTAGCCTGCTAAGTATCACTTTTTGTTTTTAAGTTTTTAAGCTTTCCCCCCTTAAGTACCCAGATAGTCTTATTTATAGAACTCATTTTTAAATTTACAGTGTACATGGTACTAGAACTTACCACCGAACCAAATTTACTGCTCTTTTCCCTCTTAAACTTCTTAGTCCCATCCTGACGAGTCCGTGTAGGGCGTCTGGCCTCCACTCTTCCAGGTCAAGCCAGGGTTTTGAATCGTTCTACCCGCACACAAAGAGGTTTCTCAGATGCTACACTAAATGGTCTGTTTTTCAAGACTCAGTTTACATCGTTTTGCTCCATGGTGATTTCTCTGGTTCTCTGGAGAGTTTGGCACATCTCTCTCTCGCTCCACATCTCTCCAGGTGTGCCTGTGGTCATGTTGTCACAGTGTGTGGAAACTGTTCTGGTGATGGCCCGGGACTGGAGGTGAACCCTCGACACACACACACACACGTTCTCACAAGTTCCCTGACTCGCACACCCATACACCAGTGCCCGTGTGGCCGTGAGATCACATGCCATTGGGCACTGCGAGGTCTCGTTGGACCAGAAGTCTACTTGGAACCTCAATGTCTCCATCTATATTGAGGGAGAGGTTGAAACATTGACCTTCTGTCCTCTGAGCCAGTGACCTTGTAAGACCTCATGCGACGTGCTCTTTAAGCCGTACACACACAGCTCCAACCTCATCTGATGTATCCGAAACCATCACTCTTCTTGTGTGAGATTGCTCATGGGAGGAATAAGTGGGGAAGACCAAAGCGTCTGGCAGACCCAGGTGTGTAGAGGGACTGTCACTTGAGGCTCCATGAATCGGTTTCAGAAAGCAGCTAACGCGGAGGCTGCGAGACAGCACACTGAGAAAAGTGCCCTCCGCTCCGTAATTCTCCTTTGTTCTCCCTTTTATCAGGTAAGAATCTACGCAGGAAAGGCTGCTGAGAACTTAGCTGTAACTTTGGCACGTAACTATTTTTCAGGATGGTGGCTAATTGAGAGATACACTGTTTCAGTGCGCTTGTGGCAATTACTGTCTCATTCGCTCATCTCTTGTATTCTTGATCTTTGGTATTTTATGAGGATTTCGGCGGTTCATAGAACATGTATTAGTGTTTATTTTTCCAGGTGAACTTTTTAAGCTTAAAGAGACACCTTTCAGTGGGCAGACCTTGCCAACACTCTGGCCATTTAGAAACCAGTCAACCCACTATGACAGTTTCATTTCGAAGGCACTTTTAGAAAAAAAGAAAAGATTTTTGGAGTCACTCCACTAAGGTTTTAAATCCCTTTTCCATTCTTTACTAATTCTTTTAACCTTGGGGAAATTTCAAACATTGTTCACATTTATAAGATGAGGATTCTAATACCCACCACAGAGATTTACTATGAAAATGAAACGGGAGGCTGATACAATGCATCGTATCATCTGGCGCACAGTTGCTACTCACAGACATTCTTCTCTTCTCTATCCATGTTCCCCAGGAACATACTGGTAATTAAATTCCCCAGCAACAAAGACAGTATTATCAGTGACTACTTTACCTCATAATGCGCATACCACCAGGACTTGTATATTCACAGTTCTTCACGTTTGTTCACTAACACCCTTATGTTAAGCTTTGTCGTGCTGTGCGAGTCTTCATTCCTGGAGGTGGTGGCTGCCCTCTGTTGCATGGAAGGTAATTCTCATTTAACTCACCTGCCCCAACCCTGACAGGTGACCTGTCGATACAGGAAACCACTCATTTCTTTCTATACCATGTCTTGTTTTATACAGAACACACTAGACTGAAAAACGTCTGTTTCTGCGTCTTTGTCTCCATAACCCTGTGAGTTCCTCTGTGCAAGGGTAAGTCTTTGGGCACATGCGACACCCAAGTCATCGTAGGAGACCACTTACATTTGTTAGGTGAATACATGAGTAACAGATAAATGGATGAAAAAAATGCATTAAAGACCATGCAATGTTCCCTCAGGAAATTCCCGACTCTAGCATCTACTTACTCTCCTTGGATATACTTGTATTTACAAAATAGTAGAGGGGAGCTAATCGGCACTCATCAAGGGGCCAAATATGAAAAAAAAAATCAGTTGAATCTTCTCCCAATCAGAAGAGTTAAATAATATAATCCTCACATTGCCTGTGAGTAGAGAGAACCTTGACAGAGGTAAACAGCTGACACAGGTCGGAGCCTCCGAAGGTCTACCTGCCGCCAACACCTGTACTTGTACTTTACTCTTCCACAGTGCCAGCGATGGTGGGACAGCCCGCAGCAGCGTGGGGAGTTTGCCGCAAGGCAATTCCTGATAGTCCAATGACATACTAGTTCCGTCTGTTGTCAACAGCATTGACACCAATGATCAGTCATTTGAGAGTGCTACATACCTGTTTCATGTTTTTGTTTTGGAAGAGGCTTCAATGTCTCAACTTCGGTTCTCTCCATATCTTTTGGAAAAATTCTTATCCTTTTTAATATCTTGCGTGTAACTTAACTCTCAACTAAAAAAAGTCTTGACGAGAAGCTCATGGGCACTAACAAGGAAAATAAACAAAAGCAGCAAAGGCAAAGAAATTCATAGGACAATAGGGAAAAGCCGTTTTGGTCTGTGTCTTCTTCTGTGTTAACCCCCTCGTCAGCAGGCTCTTCCCCACTGTGGCTCACATGCCACCGTGTGTCCCATGTGGCTATGACACCAGCTCATGTCCTCTGCTCAGAACGCCCACGTAACCTCCATCAACTCTTCTTCACCTGGACGGCCCTTATGTATCTGTTTAGACTCGGCTCAGAATTGAACTCTTCCATGCAGTATTTTCTATCTTCCCCTGACCTGATTTAGTCCTCTGTGCATCCTTGAATTTCTCAGTGTATATTTCTCTTTACATTTGCCACGTCATGTTACAATGACCTCAGAGTCTGTACCCACCATAAGAGAGAGAATCCTTAAGGATGGCTTTGTTCTTGCTTATTCTCAATGGCAGCCATAGTGCTCAGCACACATTAGGCAGAGAAATTATCGAAACGCTTGTGCAGGAGAGAACAGAAAAAGAGGAGAAAGAGAACATGTGGGAAAATACACCCCAGAATGAGAGCATAAAACTCATGTCCTGGAAGCTAATTCCCTTTCCTTGAGGCTCTGACAGAAATCCCTTCTAAATCCGAGCCGAAATTCATCTCCCTGAAAAGCAGACATTTTGGTCCTGGTTATGTCTCTCATAACCATTTAAGACAGGTACTGAAAAAATAATGGCTGAGTTTCTGAATTTTTTCCTCTCTAAGCCAACCCCTGTGCCTCGGGTTCTTTAACATTCTCTCTTAGGAAAAAGGCACACGATTCCTGAATTTTTTGTTTTTTCTAGGCCACACTGACATATGAGAAATCATAAAAAAAAAAAGAGAGAGAGTGAGTGTTGAGAATGCACAATGACACAAACCTCATGGTGAAACCGCATCTGTCATTACCAGTCATAATGCTGGAAAGATATCTTATTCAGCCACGAATCAGAACATTTTCTGCTCATTCATAAAATCAGAAAAACTGCTCCGTGTACAGACTAAACGAGGTGACATATGATTTGCTTTGTGCAGTTTCTGAGCGCATGTACTTGCAGAGGTCTCCCAAAGTTAGAGTTGTGTGCGTGCGTGTGTGCACGTGTGTGTATCTGTGTCTGTGTGTGTGTGTGTCTGTGCGGTTCTGTACTGGGGGGATTACTTTATTATTTTAAAGCAGAGGTTTGCGATATTTTTGGAGTGCATGGAAACATGGGCGTGGCATCCCAAATAAGGTAAATCATAGAAAATGAGCCCCAAACTGGGACCAGGAAGTGTGACTGTTAGCTTCGGCTCTGCTACCAGCTAACTGCATGATTGGGGAGAAATCATGGCCTTCTACATGGCCACGTTTTACATACTTTTAATATGGAGGGACCAGGACAAAGCCTTTATGTGACTTCTTCTGATGCAGGCCATATCATTTATGTGATTCCTCCTGACCCTAAGTGTTTTTATTTTATTGAATGCAATGAAAAGCTATTCCATGACAGAAGCAAACTGGTAAAACTCCAGTGAAGTCTCAGGACTGCTGGCAAACAAAGCGAAGGAAACGAGGAAGATGGAACTAAATCTGATCCAGCAGCAGTTTTCAGAAAACCCTCCCTCCACCCATGACAACTCATGAAAAAGGCTGAGGTTGACTTCAGAGAGACACTAGGACTGTGAAATACTGGCCAGCAATGAGAAGTTCTCTCAAGTCACTCCATACCACTGTCCTCTAAATCTCTGAATACTTAGTAGAATACAGAATGGCCTCATCCACGTGGACTTCAAGTCTTACCTAGTAGCCCCATTAGCGTGAAGAGCATGAGGTGCACACATTTAAATTTGAGTAGCAAGTGGACACGAATTTGTTCCTAGGAATTTGGACACTATTAAAATAAATGTCCAGTCTCCTCTCTGGCTCTAGTAAAATGCTCCTATAACAGACACACGGAGGAAAGCTGTGTGTTTTGGATGAATATCTATCCCATTTAATCCAAGAAACACCCACTGAGATTCTGCTGCGCGCTCTGTATTGTACTCAGCACAGACGGGTAATGTTCAGAAGTCAACCAGCCTCCTCTTTGAAGAGGAGGAGCGCCCAGCTCCTCAGTGCCTCTCTCCCTCCACTCATTTCACTTCAGCGTCATAGTTTGAGTTCCCAGTTCGTTAAATGAATATACGTTGGTCTTGAGAACTGAGCCTTTTATACTTTAGGCCTCAAAAACTATCCCTTGAAAGGAAGCAAAAACTTAGTATATATAAAAGTGTTTAATGGATACGTCACTAATTATACCGCTGGGACACGGTGCGCCCTAGACCACGCTCTGTTTTGAGAGGGGCATTTAGTGTCTTGAGCAAACTGACATTTGTGGCCATATTGCTGAATGACTATGGTTATGTAATAAAAATGACAGCGTTGTCTTTCACATTCGTAAAGTATTTTCACACATCCACGTTTTTATATTTTCTATTTGCTCATCTGAACGAGCACCAAGGTGTGGGCAGAATAGGAACTCGGCCTCTGTGGAAACTGAGACCCATCACGTTCATCGTGAGCATCATCGGTGCCACATTGCGAGCGTCATCAGCACCACTGCGCCACAGAAGTGGTTTCAGTCTAAGAGCGCTTTCCTTTTTTGTCCTCCAATCCAGAAAACTGTTCTTCAGAATGCAGACAACCCCAAGGGAGGTGCTTCAGAACTCGTGAGGTTATGTAGTGTTACGGGTCAAGCCGTACGCACCCAGAGGCCACGACTCTGGTCTTGTAGGAGCAGCTGCACGCTTAAGTAGCTGTGGACTCACTGTCAGACTAAACGGGCCTGCATATTTTGTGCTCTCCAGTGACTTTACCACTCACTAGAGATTTGCTATATTAAAAGGCACCAAAATTACCTCTATCAGTTAACAATATTATACTTAAAAGTTTGCATATCTTACGGAGTGGCATTTGGAGCGACTGGGGAGTAAAAAAATGTGCTAAGGTCCTTGTCGTATGTGAGCAGGAAAGTCACTTTCTACGTCCACGATAAATCAGAGTGATGAAGATGGTAGTGGTAACAGTGAATACGGAGATATTTCAGGTACATGAGAAGCAGCTGAGGATGGAGAGTTCAAGGATAAAGTCCCTGGCTTACATCTAGTCACTGATGAAGTAAGAAAATCAACCCCAAATTACGATACCATATGCCGAGCATAGTTAGGCTGAATACGGCATGCCACAGGAGTATAGACGAGGATGCCCGTGCAGAATGGGAAGATGAAGATGTCTGAGAGAGTGAGATGCTTGAGCTGAGTCTCAAAGATGGCTAGGAATTTATTACTTAGCCAAGAAGGGCTTGGGGATCTGCAAAATCAAGCTCCAAAACATGTGCCACAGCAAAGAAATAGGGAGAAATCAAGGTGCAGTAGAAAACTAGCAGTTAGTATCATCTGGCTAGATTTCATGGTCTAGAAGACAATGGTAAGCAGTTAAGGTCTTATGTAAGACGCTAAGGAGCTTGGCATCCTCCTGCAAACTAGGCAGGCCAGGTAGGTCTCTGATGCCTCTTCAGCTTATTAAATGCATGAATCACCTGGGCAGCCGAGACCAAAATTTCTTTCAAGCTCTGTAAGCCAAGCTAAGCCTGTGTCCTAAGTCTGGCGCTTAATTTTTTTTTTTTTTTTTTTTTTTTTTTGTACAAAGGGTTCATGTGTTTATTAAGCCATGTGCCTGGGGGGTTCTGTCCACCTGGAAGTATGTCATTTTATAATCTGCACAAAGGACAAAGGTACTGTAGGAGTCAGTAGAGGCCTCAGCAGGGTGTAAAAAATTATGTCGGATATGCATTTGCAAAGAAGATTCTGGTAGCCGCGTGAAGTGTGGGATCGGCAGAAAGACACTAGAAGCCGAGGGTCAGATATCTGACTATTGCTATGACCCAGACAAACACATAAATTATCCAGCGGAAGCAGATAAGAAGGGGCGTGTTTCCCAAATACCATTATCACAGTCTTTGCCCATCACAGCCCACAGTTTGTGATTAAAGTTCCTGGGTTCAACATGAGTGTTAATGCTCTTCCGTTACTTCCCTTTCAGACACTTACCAGCCACTGTTGTTTCTATGTCGGTATATTTAGCAGATATGTTGCGAGATGTGTGATGGAGAATCGTCCTCTGCTGAGAAAAATTCTATGTCAGAGCTCTCAAATCCGGTAGTGCATACAGGCTTTTAGTACTGAAAGTTTGAGGGGAGCTTCGTTTAAAGAAAAGATATAAAATCGAAATAAAAATAAGGTATAAAACTGAATATTTAAGTAGGATGATTAAAGAAATCACTCAAAAATAAACAAATAAGACTCTATTATCGCAACATCCATAAAAAAATATGTAATGTTTGTATTAACTAACTGCCTGGCGAAATTCTCTAGTAATTTTTCTCATTATTTTTAGTTGCATATTTTTTATTGTCTCTTCATTTAACAATGATTTTATAATATAATTTTCTATGGAGAAAATAGATGGTAGAGTCGTTTTTTTCCCCAACATTATTGCTCATTTGATTTACTGGTGATTATTCATTGATAGTTTGCAAATGTTTTTCTGTCTGCTTGTCAGTTCCGACACTGCATGTAGGACGTGTGGTTTATCCCCAAAATGGTCACCTGCTTTTTCCTTTGAAAAGCTGAGCTGATGCTTTATCTTTCACAGAATTACCAGTGACTATGCATAGAGAATAGAAAAGTTCAAATGTGATGTTTTGTCAGTTCCCCTTCTACCTTTGAACTAAGAGAGAGTTAGCCGTTGGATCACCAGAGTCCTTGGTCAAACGTCATGATCCTCTTAATGGCGTTTGCACTTTTATACTTGCACCTGCCTAGGTGGCCAGGTTGCGTTTTAGCATTTGCATTTGACAGAGGAGAGTAATGAGTTGCAGAAAGCTGAAGGGACAGGTCTGATATTCAGCGCTATCTGAGTGGAAATCCTGAGAATGAAATGGAAGCCAATTTCCAAGCGCAGAACTTAATTCCGTAAAGATTATAATAGCAACTAACAGGAACAGTACTTATCATTCGCCAATTCTCGTGACAGCCTTTTTTGTCAGACATTATTTGTTAGATATTATTATCATCCTTTTTCCATATGGTGAAATAGATGCACGAAAGGTTAAGCAGCTTGCTGATGTCACTAGTCGATGAGCGGTAGGACCCAGATATAAACCCTGGCAGGAGGGTCCCCCGACTAATGCTCTTCGCCTTTTGCTTTACTGCCTCTTAAATGCAGCATGCTCCATGCAAAGGATGAGAACACTGTCTCACACACTGTAGATTTTCGGTTAAGGTTTGCTTTATTGTCATCTCATTTAAACATCCCAGCACACCTCTGATGCAATTAGTATTGATATCTCTGTTTGGTAGATGAGAAAACACAGAGTCATTAAGTAATTCATCCAAGGTCACACGGTGTGTGGCACACCAGAGACCTGAATCAAAGCAGTTGAATATAAATATGCCACCTAATTGCTGTTATTAAGTTATTGCTTCTAGATTCTATCAAAGACTATTATTGTGGTAATGCAGTGTATGCCTTATCTCCCTTACTTCTTACAGCAAGACTATGACGTGGGTACTGTCATTACCTAATTTCACAGATTAAGAAATTGAGTCAAATAGATGTCAACTAATATACCCAAGATCATCCATCATGTGTCAGAGTCAAGAATTCATATGAAATTTTCAATGATTTCAAATATCATTCTCTTAATCACATCATTCTGCTCCAAAGCTATCTTATTTCTGATTTTTAATGTCTCAAACTTTATATTTGACTAAAGCCTCTTTGATTCTATAAGAAAATCTAATCACATTTTAGAAACTGTTGACTCTGTCTGCATTTTATGGAATAAGGAGGCATAATATGAACAAATTATCATATGTAGCAAACATCACTGTATAAGCGACTTATTCTAAGAGACAAAGTGACATTTACTTTAACAAAAATAACTAATATTGTGATGAAAAGTTTTACATTAAAGTAGGTTAGTAAAAATCCCTTGTCCTAGTAATTTATCAGACCCTACTTCAGCTAAATAAGATTTTTTTAAATTCTTGTTTTAAAATAGTAATTCAATCATCTTTCCTATTATGATGATTGAACCTTTATACTTATATTATTATCAATAGTGCAGAGGTTACATTTATTTATAGTTGTATTCATTAAAAAAATTCCCTATGGAGCATCCACACTGTTCCAGCCACTTGATATTCTCAATTACTCCCAAAAAAACTCTGACTCAGAAAACTAAATTGTTTGCCTGAGGGCATTTAAATCCTGGCCTTTTAACTCTAAGTCATGAGCACACTGAATCACATGTGAATTATAAAATGTTTTCTCAATAAACTTTCTACTGGAACAACTTCTTACTAATATTTTGGGGACACGATAAAATGAATTGACTTAGAGTCAATTCTTGTGTTCAAATTCCGATATGACCTTTTCGGACTATAAGACTTGAAGTGAGATATTTAAATTCTTTGACCTTCAGTTCCTTCATTTTCAAAGCAAGGATAACAATATTTATATCGCAGGATAAAAATAAAGTATTTAATATTTTTAGCATAGGGCCAGGCACGCAGTAAAGCTAAAACATTAGTAATCATTTTTTTCATAACGTTGAAGTGCAGTCTTAAAAATACATGAATGCATTCCTTAATAATGCTTCTGTTTTTATAAGCAGTTCGCCGTATCTTCAGCTTTTCTAGAGAGGAGTCAGGTTTTATGTTGCATGATAGGGCCAACACGAGCCTCAATAAATAATTGTGGAAAATTTCCAAAAATGATTCAACTGATTTTTACAACTAAAACTTTTGTTACTTTTATCTTTAGAGTTTCTAAAAAACCTTGAGACTGAACAATAGAGATTGAAAAGGGAAGATTTTTTTTCTTTTCTTTGTTTCTTTTGTTTCGTTTTTTGTTTTTAGTATCTCAGAACCCAACAGAGTTCTTCCAGAAAAGAAAAAATGCCAGATAGAAACTTGGGTTTGACAGTGGAGTGAAGAGCCCCGGAAACAGAAAGTATGTGTGAAATTTTATTTCCTCTTCTCAGTTTCTTTAAAAGACAGTTTTTTCTTTAAAACAAAAATGGAAGCAATGCATCATATGTTTATTATGTAAATAGAAATAAATGTGTGAAATCAATAGAATGAAGGAAGGGAGGCATATAAATGGGTGTTTACTTTTGTAAGTCCTTATATCATGCATGAAATGGCATATTAATTTATGGCAGATGATAATGAGCTTACACTGCCTATTTTAATACATATAATGTCCATTAAGTAAAGGAAACTATAAGATCACTATTCATAAAAAACCAAAGGGGGAGATAAAAGAAATAAGCGAATAAACAAACAAACAAACAAGTGCTCGATTCATCCAAAATAAGGCAGGAAAGAGGAGCAAAAACAAATTAAACAAATTGATAACTAATAACACTATGCTAGACCTAAAACCAACTGTATTAATACATACGTTAAATGTAAACAAACTAAACATTCCAACTGAAAAGCAGAGACTGTCAAACTAGACAAAAACATAAAACCTACTATTTGCCTTTCACAAGAGATAAGATTTTAAATATAAAGAACCAGAGATTAAACTAAAAGAATAGAAACCAGATGAAGTACAATTATGAGAGAAATAACATAAATTTCACTCAAACTAGAAAATTGAGGGTGAAGAATGCTCTCCAAAGTCATTTCATAAGACCAACATAACCATAATATCGAAGACAGACAAAACATTTCGAGAAAATAAAATTACAGGCCAATATCCCTCAAGAAAATAGGTTTCAATACCCCAAGCAAAATATTAGTAAATCAAATTCAACAATATATGAGAAGGAATAATGCAGCAGGCCTAAATGGTATTCAGGCTGGCTTGGTTTAACTTTCAAAAACCAATCAAGATAATCGACCAGGTTAACGGCATGCATGTAAAACTCCAAAGGGAGGGGAAGGATTGAGATTTAACTCGAAGGAGTTACAAGCGTCCCTCTGAAGTGAAGGAATTATTCTATGTCTCGTTGAGGGTTTGGTTACATGGGTGCATGCATTTTAGAAAACTCAAACTATAAACTTAAGACCTATGCATTCACCATGTATAGATTACTCTTGATAGTCAGCCCTGTTCAGCAACGTACATTGCTATATGTCCTTTCGTGTTTAGGATTGTCCTAGTAGAACGAACACTCCACTTAATTTCATAAAATCTTGATACAGACCTGTTTTCTTTATGTAATAGAGGAATAGTTTTTCCCCCCAAATTGTTCATTTCTCTGAGCCTTATTATTTTTTTTTTATTCTGCAAATCAGGTAAAAATTATGAACCGCATGGTTACATAAGGGTAATATCAACTACCGTGACTGAAAGCCACTGTAGTATGTATCTAGATGCAGCTACTTTGGAACTGCAGATGCTGTGCTTGAGATAAAGATTCTCTCCTAATTATTCAAGGCCCGTTTCAGTCTTCTCCCCCAAGCAGTCCTCTCTATTAGAGTCTCAGCTTATATTAACATTTATGTTAACATTTCAATGAGTATTTCTCCTCTGCGAATTTCCTTCTGCTGAGATTCCACGGCGTTGGAGTTTGACGGCACTGTCTGCATTATACACTGCACCGTCTCTTACGGTCTCTAGAAGGCAGCTGAGTGATGAGGAAGCCTCCCTGGGCGGAGACGCAGACTAGGTTCCGATCCAGCTCTGCAAACTCACCTGTGGGAGTGTTAGTGCTCACCTGGGAATCTTAGTGACCCCACGTGAGAAACAAGAAAGTTCTATTAGATACTCTCCAGGCAGAGCTGCCTTTTGACTCTCAGATCTCACTGTCGTAATGGCCCCGGGAGAGCTTTCTACTCCCGACTGTCAAAGGCACACGAGAGCCATGGGAGCTGTCAGGGTCATTAAACTCTCCTCAGTGGCTCATTCTTTCCCAAGAGGGCCGTAGGCTGTGGGGAGCCAGAGTGCACAGGGGTAAGCTTCATGGGCAGAATTGGATCAAGATGCCGGCAATGCTCATGAGGATAAAAATGACCTTCCTCTGACCTCGAGAATCATTTACTCCTGTATTTAAAGTCGGTAATAAGAGTTCATTGCAATTTATTGTCCAACATTTGCCTCCTTGGAAAAGTAATAATAATAATAATAATAATAATAGAAGGAATAAACTGGTTTAGAAAATAAACTTTCCTAGCATTGACAGATGCCCAGATTTGGGAGTTCAAAGGACAGCCTGTCAGAATTGAGCACAAAAGCACGTAAACTGCCCATCAGTTTGCGTGATTTGTAAGAAACTGTGTCGATGTTGGCTGGTCCTAAAAATCACCTTCACGTTCTTCTTTGATTATAGCTTCCTGTCTTATGTGTGAAGGAGAATCATTCCCGTGGTAGATGCTTAAGAGCTGCAAACAATGGTCAAGTTCAAGAAAACAGGCAGAGTCCAACAGAGCAAAACAATCGTAGACCAAAATAGCCAGAGAATAGCATAAGATTAGTTCAGGAAAAGTCTTTTATGTTTTCATAACTCACCAATCCTCCAGCGCACGCGCGCGCGCACACACACACACACACAGAAGATTAACATTTGTAACACTGCCTCAAATCTGACTTTAGCTGGTGACTCCATATTACTTCCAGCATTGATCTCTCTCTCGTTGAGTGGTATACTGGAGCCATCTTATTGGCTCATGGAAGCAAGTTATTCAATTGACTATCTGGACTTTTGCAAGCCATTATTAAAATTACATTCTAGACACTAACAATTATATAACATTTAATGCGTTATGTTAAAAACAGCGATCGACGTGGAAACTTACCCCTTCCTGAGTATTTTCGTGCATTTCGATGTCATCCATACCTTCGAGTACCTGTGGAGGAAACACTGTGTCACACTGCACCAGCGCCGTAGTCAGTGGTGTGTCATATTGGTAGCTTGAAATAAGCCATGGTGGGTGTATTTACACCACAGAAACTGGAAAATGCTGCCAAGCAGAGCTTGGTTTAATGTGCTGATTAAGAAAGAGCTGGACAACATATGAACAGTGCAGATTCGATCTGAGTTTCGCGTTGGTGTCCGTCGCATGGTAAGCAGCGCGGATTGCTAAGGATGTGTTCATCCAGGATTCGACAACTCTGACGTCAGCAGAGAGGCTGCTCACACCATGAACCGCGGAGCAGGTAAAATGATGACTCATACCTTTGTTGTTTCGCTTTCATTTTACTTGTTACTATAAACGAAAACGTTGCCCAACATTTACGTTGGAACCGTATTCTTTTGTCAATGCCGCGAGCAACTCGTTTGTTTAAGTGATAGTAAACGTTTATTCATGTTTGGTTCTGTGACACGGTGTTGGCAGTGATAAGCTAAAAACTTATGGTAGATTTTGCAAGAAATACCAGGTCATGCTGAAGTGATGGAATTTATTTAAGGTGTACGGAATTTATGACATGTATTGATAGATATTTTATTATATGTGAATTGCTCCACGCTCTTTATGATAAATAAGTATTTTTTCCCCCGAAAAGCTGGTTACCAGAACACCACTGTTGTACTTTCATTCTTAAAATCCTGTCTTCTCCAACCTTTCCATTCCAATAGTTTAACCCAGTACAACTCTTTTCCACAGTTTGATTTAATTATTCCCACACCTCAGAATTCAGCCATCTACCCACTGTCTTCTCTGTCTGCCGCTTACTCTTCCCTCTCAGTGTTAAGGACAGTTTCCTAAGTACTCACCATCTCTTGTCTGGATACCTGCACTAGCCGCCCACCTGGATTTGTCTCTAGTTTCATCAGCCTCTATAATGCATCCTTTATCTTGCAACCAGAACGATTTTCATAAGTCACAAATAATCTTCTTTTGTTTAAATCTAAAGATTCTCCTCTTTGAAGTAATGCCCAGGTTCTCGGCATAGCTTCCTGTCGTCCAGGTGTGTTTAGACACACCTGTTCTCCCAATCGTCTCTGCCCTCTGGTCTTTTCAGGAAAGTAGTTTGGAGAGGAGAGTAGGACTGGGGTCTGTCAGTTACTCTGTATCAGAAATTTTCTAAATACCACCTTATTTCAAAGAAATAATATTGCCTGTATTCTTTATCTCTAAGGTCAGCATTACCAAGACCAGCCAACTCTTGCTCGTGGTGCGTTTCTATTTATATCTCAGCTCTCCTCTCGCATGATGCGCGATGAGTGGGCGATGAGTCATGGGGGGTGAAGTAAAACTGCTTCTCTAATGCGCCACACACTTTATCCCTCTCATCTCCCCAGACTAATTGCTAGATGAGCTGTCTGTTGATGCTCTGACCTCTGCTCCTCGATTGGTAATCTAGCGGAGACAGAGATCAATCACTGGCGAATCCCCCATGCTTTGAGCGATGTGTTTGGGGTGAATAGAGAAGGTGGTTAGCTATGTGTGAAGGGGAGGCGGGAAGTGCTTCTGTGGGCACGGAGACCACTAGAGACATAGGCGACAGGCACCTGTGCCCCAACTCTGCTCTAAATACCTTGTGATCACAGGTCAGGGAATGTTGGTCTTGG
>CM053511.1:2371331-2392176 GCA_028627145.1 Eidolon dupreanum | reverse complement strand
ATGAGGGTCTGATTTCTGCATGAGGCAGTATGGATACTATCACAGAAAGGGACTATTTCCTGAAACAAATTACTTGAGAAACTCACGGAAAAGAACATGACACAAAGGCTGTATTATCATTTTTCCTTTTTCCGAGGTTTCAATGTAAAAGATGTATCCTGGAGTCCAAATATCGTGTAATGTTCAATCATCAGAACAAGCAAAGGAAAGCTGCATTCGCAGATGGATCGCGTCTGCAATCAGCCTTGAACTTCCTGTGTCCAAACTGAAGAAAAGATTTGCTTTGGTAATGCAACGTTCGATGCAGATGGATAGCCAAATTACCCCGCAGTGTCTGAACACTCCGCAGCAAAATGAGGAAGACTTGAGTCGATTTGATCTGTGCAGAGAACTGCTATTGCTCAAACCAGCCAACCATCACTAACGTTTCTGTATAAAGCCGATGAGTTCAGAGGTCTCTGGGATGAGTGGAGCCTGCGGAGTAAGAGCAGCAAGCTGCCCGCATCCTTCAAGGCCAGCTCAGCTGTCATCTCCTCCCCGACCACTGGACGCAGAACGAATAGCTGGCCAAACACTTTGCATACACTTCTGTCATTTTAGCGCCCACCACAGCCCATTAGACTTGCGAGCCCTGCGTCCCCCGGTAACGCCAATGGACGGATGCTGATGAGAATCACTGTAAGAGGTTTTCCCTATCCAAAGGCCTTGAGCTCACGTGGGACGTTGTTCCACACACAGTCGGCTGCAGCTGTGCTGCGGTTGCTCCCCGATTCCCGCCTGTTCGACCCCCATCTCCCCACTAACCCCGCTCGGTGCCGTTTCCACCAGAACGTTGCACGTGGGATCACATGGCGACACAGTGTCCGACTCACTAGTCTCCCCTCCGGCTACTTCCCCATGCCAGTGTCACCGCAAGTGCATCCATCCTCTCGGCCACATCACCGGTCTGCCCCTGTCCCTCTCTGAGGCACCTGTCTCCTTTGTAGTAGGCAGGCAGGTGTCTTTGTTTTCACTCCGCTCCATCATGTAGCTGGGTGAGAGAAGAGGCAGGGTGGGAATTGTACCTAAGCATGGTTGAGTTGTTTTGTGTTTTCCAAACACTTCCTTGGAACTTGTGGGGTACAAGGGCTTAAACAGAACAGGACGGGGCTGGGCCCGGGGTTGGAGCTGCGTAGCTGAGGGTCCAGCCTCACCCCTGCTCATGACCCCCCTCCACTTTGGGCATCCCTCTGATGCCCTCGGCACCCCCACTTTGGGATGGTATCGAAGTCAGCTCTCTGCCACAGACCTGTGTCACTCAGGAAGAGAATGAAACTGAAGGCATTCTGACGGCTCCAAGAAAATAAACCGATTCACTTATCTTTTTACTGTGATTTTTAAAGAGCAAGACACGATTTCAAATTGTGAACTTTGTGTACATCTGCCTTGATCCGATTATATGCAGACTTAATCTCTTTTGAATGTGGTGGTTTCTAAAGCTGATTTCGTTATTTATTCTGTATGATTCTAGTCTGAAGTTAGTGGATAAAGACATGGAGAGACGACATGATCTGAACAGACACATGTCTCGGGCATTTTTTAAAAAATGAAGCAGCATGGTGTAGTAAGGAAGAAAAGCTGGACTAGTGGTCAGGAAACTGAATGAGAATTCTGGATGTTCTACGTCCTTTAGACACACTCCGTGCCGCTTCTGAATCCATGACTGCTTCAGTTCAAAGGGGATCACATCGTCGATCTCATAATTTTGTGTCAAAACAGAAAATACAAAGTGCCTAGCATGCAGTCATCGCTTGGTACATAGCTACCCAGCTTCTACTAAAATCTAAGTGTATCACTTATGGAAAGTAAATTCTTATCGCGATAACTTTCTCTGTGTGTAAGTTAGTATGTATCTATGTCTCAATGAGAGAAAATTGGTTTGGATAAGCGTATCTGAACTTTTATGGCATATTTAGGTATAACAAAGAAGGTACAGCAATGATTGCAGAAAGGTGTGTACAGGGAACACATAACTAGGCCAAATCTCAAAATGAATAAGCAGAGTTTGGGTAGATACTATTGAATATTCGATCGTTAGGTTGAAGGCAGCTATATCGGTTCACTTTCTTATCTTCTACATGACTCATTCCTAAGATAAATTGTGTTTATTGTTCTCCGTGACAAGAGTGCCCATTATAGAGCTTGTCGTTTCACTGTTGTATGGGTCCTCTGCCACACCATGGGCAGTCCTGCCACACCATGGCCACAAGGACAAATGCTGGCGTCACGTGAGTAGGACCGCTGTCATATTCACCCACCACGTGATCTTTGGCGAGTGATCGAAGCGATAGAAACTCATTTTCCTGATCTGCAAGAAGGATGGTGAATATCTGCGCTGAGCTTGTAGGGTTACTGCGGGGCCAGGTGAATTTTCCACACTTAGAACGAAGCCTGGCACACGGCAAACAGATCAGTGAGCGTTAGCTATTACGTCATTTCAAAGTACTCAGCAAAGGGTAGGTACTCGATGAATGTTGAATGGCTGATTAAATGAATGAAGGAACGAATGAATGAATGACAGATGCAGAGCTTCATAAAATTGAAAAAATACTCTGATTTCAAGTTCGAGAGAGTTGCACGCCCGCGTCAACTCATGACGGGCCCCCGCGGCTCGGCCTGCACAACGGGCTGGCCTCGCAGGCACACACTCAGGCGCCCTCCACCTTCGATCTCCTGGGATTCGAAGGTAAGCGTGAGGGCTCTTCATTGGAATTCATGCCGACTGTTTTTTAAAATTACACAATGTCTAACCGATTGTCTTTATCAACAGGATAACCTGGGATTCAGGCCAAACGCTCGTAGGAACAATTGCGTTGAAAACAAATCAGGAAAGTGATTCTGCAAAATCATATTACACGTCGTTTTTGTTCTTCTCCTAGGGTACTCTGATACAGAGAGAGAGAGAGAGAGAGAGAGAGAGAGAGAGAGAGAGAGAGAGAGAGAGAAGAGAACTCTTCCTCAAAAATGATTTCTCGGATATCTTCAATTTCATAAATGTTTTCGTTCCTTCTGGCAACAGCAAAATGAGCAAGCGCACAGCATGAGAAGAATATATAGCTCCATCAAAACTGCTCCCAGGGAGTGGGTGATGGCCCCCCTCGGACCTCGTGCACGTGTCCTCAGCAGGAAATGCCTTCCCCTAGTTCAGGATGGGCGAGCTGGGTAAGTGCCATCGAAATTCTGGAAGCTGCGACGCTGTTTGAAGAAGGCGTCAAGGGCGCACATGTGAACCCTGCTTTAATGACTGGGATTTGCCCCGTGGAGAGCACAGCAAGTGACACTCCACACGGAGTCCTCCGCTCCGTCCTGAGGGGCAGACGCCTGCTTCACTGACGTCTCTCGTCTCCTAAAGAGGAGGAGCCAGAGCGATGGGCTCTGTCAAGTAATTAGGACCTTCGTTTAATGGAGCTCGTGACAGTGAAAGAAAAAATGGAAAGTAAGAAAGGGAAAGCAAAGCAACATGGGGGGCTTGTGCACAAGGTCATGAGCTAAGGGTGGATGAAGGGGGTCTTTCTGCTGTAGGAAAGGATGGACTTGGGCGATGATCCCTGATGCTAACCTCCTTCCACTTGACCCCTGAACTCAACTGAAGCAAATCTGGCATAAACATAATATCAACAATAGCCCACGAGAGAAGGAGAGGCCGCTAGAAACTTGGCACGAATCAGTTGATCTCAGCCCACGTCAGTTTTAAATGAGCCCATAAATGTTTTACTCTATTGTATTGGTAGCAGCACGAGACAGAAGAGAGTCTAAATATTTGGCATGGTCAAGTTTTCGGTTTATAAAACTCCCCTGGTTGTATCATAGACCATGTTTCGGAAAGTAAGGGTGGGAGCCCGGACGTGAGGAACACAACAAGACTCCTGCTGGGATCGTCAAGATGAGATTTAACAGTTAAGGTGGTGTCGCTGTTTGGGGCAAAATGTTGCAAATGTTCAGGATGTTAAAGAATGTATAGGACTTAGTCATTTGTTTGTTGTGGAAATTAAGGGGAGTTGGAGGTGATTACCATGTACATAGTAAATTATTCTTTCTATATCCCTCCTTTTCTTCCTTCTTTCATTCTTTTAAATATACACTTTCAAAAGAAAGTTCCTCCATACCAGACACTGTGTGTGGCAGATGGCAATTTCTGAAGACAGTTGCATGAGTCTATTGCATCCAACATGTTCTTCCTACAGCGGGTGATGCTGACACCCCGTCATTAAGCAATTAGATCTACATCACCTCCCCCTGACACCAGCAACCTTTGCATCTGGGTTCTAAGGAATATTATGTAATGGGAATGATTCTTTGTCTCTGTGTCCCATAAAGCTTGTGCCTGACCCATTGTCTCTTAGAGCAATAGCCCTTAAAATCTGGCCACCATGTTGTGAGGAAGCCCAAACCATATGGAGAGGCTGTGTAAAAATGTTCTTACTAACAGCTCCATCTCAGGTCTCAACTGACAGCATTGACTGGCAGCCATGTGAGGCCGTGAGCCATCATGTGACTCCAGCCTTCGAGTCACCCTAGATGATGCTGAGACAGCAGAGATGAGCTAGCCTCACTAAACCCTACCCAATTGGCAGATCTCTGAATAAAATACATGCTGTCATTGTTTTAAGCCACTCTGTTTTGAGGAAATATTTTAGCAGTTACAGAAACATTCTAAACTATTATGGGATTGCCAAGTTGAATAGTACTAATTCTTCCTTCCCAATGAGTTATGCTCATAAATTAGATACATAAACACCTATTTTAAAATGAGATTAATACGAAGGAAAACATGTTCGAATTTAAATGGAGGTATAACAGATTGATAACTTTCTTAGTGACTGACATCTATCCCAGATGATCAATGTTTACCTACAAGCATATCCAGAATCTTGGTGTATGCTGTACTTGGAGCTAAGGGGACCCTATACTTTGTGCTGGCCAACATGACCCGCTGTGACAAGGAAATATCCACTGCTGAGATGTCTCGACAAAAGAGAGACGAAAAGGATTCCCCCTATTTTCACAAATTGTTTGGAAGATATTTTAAGATTTCACCTCTTAGCCTCATATGTAATTGACATGGACAATTTTGGTTCTTCCTTGTTGCCTGAAGTTCTATCGATAGCTCACTTGAACGACACATCCCATTTGTATGCCAGATTTGGCCATTCTGATTTGTAAGTGAGCAGGTGCCAATTTTCATGACAGCTCACAAGTTCCGTGGACAGAACAAAACAAACCTCAATATACTGTCAGATTTTCTGGGGCTAGTTGCCATAATCACGTATGTAAATTGCCACTTGGAACATTAGTCTTTGGGTTTTCTGTCTTGGCTAAATTTTAGGTGACATGTTTGGACAACAAACACTTGTTTCATGATGGCAAACTAGGACTCGTTCCAGATGTGTATGGTTTTCCTGTCATGGTGACTAATATTTTGTTTGAAAAATAACAGACTCTTTGGTGTATATCACAGATAGGATTATTGTCTTTGCTGTAAATTAGCCCATAAATGAGAGACTGCTGGCTTAGAGGTGAGAGACAGCGTGGATATTCAGATCTGAAGTTAATCTCACAATAGCCCAAGAGACTTAAAAAGAGGATAATAATACAATTGAGTAGAAAAACTGACTGGGTCTCAAAGTGGGTAGACAGACTCATTCTGATCGTCAAATAATCCAGGATTACAAGTAGTTGTGTGGAGCGGTTCAATACAAAGACTTTGTGTCTGATGAACTGGGATTCAAGCATACTTAATCATTTACTTGTTATGCAGTTATTTGAGCTCTAAAAGCCCCGTTTAATGCATTTAAGCATTTAGCACAATGCCAGGCATGTAACAAGCATAGGTAAGTGACAGACGCTATGATAACAATACCGGTGGCCATGATAACACTGAGAATGTGGTTAACATTGTTATTATTACTTGGGATGTTGGTAGCTGGATGTAACATCACATCCAGGTGTGACGTCAGGTGAAAGATCTCTACAGGGGACAGGGATTTAGGAGAGTAGGGAGAGTTTTGAATCATGGGAGCAGGCAATCCGGGAGATGCAGCGGTTAAAACAGAGAGACACGAAGGAAGCCCAACGGGCACAATCCATCAGCGCAGAGTACAGGATGAAGAGCCAGAGGTTCAGCATGTGGGAAGAGATGAGAGGCAAGAACCACGGAACACGAGAAGGGAGCGTTTCATATAGAACCTTCAAAAACATCAAATGAATACTGCCTCGTCCATTCCACCACACTCCGCTGCATGTTCTCGGTATCCCTGGGGACCTCTGATTGTAAGTGGAATGTTTAGCCTTGGGAATAATAACCATAAAGCAAGCGATTAATCCTTAACATATTGGAAAGGAGCAGCTTCCCCACAGGTAGGTCGCTGCTGAGATGGGCGGTGGAGCGAGTCGTCTCTGCTGTAGGTCAGAAGCACGAGACGGTCATCTGTCTTGGAACAAACACTTGCAGCCCCTGCGGCTGGCCTCCTAGCTCGTAACCGCCGCACTGTGTGACTAGGTGGTGCATCCGGGCTTCAGGAAGGACCGATTCTAAGGGACGTAGGGGTCCATTTCCAAGGAGAGCCCTGTCTTAACAAAGCCCTTTTGGGGGTTTCTATATCTTTTGAGAGAAAGCCACAAGATGCCACCTTTGTTTATCTGCTTGGAATGCTATCATCGATATTCTAATCAGCGTGCCTAATTACAAGGCCCTGTGAATCACTGAAAGGAAAAAAGGAACCTTCTGTACAGCAAAGGTAAAAAGAAAGACAAATTAACAATCACATCCCATGCTAGGGTGGGGAAGACCTACCAGATGGATGAGGAGAGAGTGATATCAGATTTAATTTTCTAAGGGTGAAGGTGAGTGTTCAAAATGAGGTACATTCAGACTTCTCACTGAATTCTTTTCCCACAAATATAGGCAGTTGGAAGGGGAAATAAAGTCAGTGTAGTTGGAATAAATATACGAACTCTATTAAAAACTGGCTCCTAGCCCAGCGTCTGCCCTTAATCAGTTAGATGGCCATTTACAGATCACTTGACTTATCTCTTGATTGGAGTTTGTCTCCTTAGAAGAGGAAATGTACTAGTTTAGAAACTGCCAATATTATTACTACTGGGTCTCTTTTAATTACTCTTCCATAAATTTAGGGTTTATGATCATTTCAATAAAACCTTGGCAAATGCACTTCGTGAGAGGGAGCATTGCACAGAGGTGAAATGGCGGATTCAGAGAGCTCGGATCTTACCTATGCAAGGTGGTATGTACAGGAAGGTTGGACTCTGGGGCTGAGTCCCTGCTCTGCCTCATGCTGCCTGTGTGACCCCTGTGCCTCAGTTTCCTTACCTGTAGAATGGAAGTGATAATAATGGTGCCGTCCTCACGATATCTTGAGGTTTAAATAAATTGGTATTTGTCAGACAGCATCAGAACTATATCTGGCACATGAGTGTACATAAGTGTTTGTTAAATAAAAGTCCGCCTTAAGCTCGTCATGACAACATGACCCTAAGCTGGGGTGCGATTGTCAAAGCCACCAGAAAGAGTTTGTGCACACAGTGCTCCAGGCGTTTGTCTTGACCTCTCTCTGCCTCAAGTCCCCAGATGACCTAGTAGTTGCCAGCATTGACTGACCTCATGTAAACCATCCCACAGTTTGGCCCAATAGAACTTCTTTCGAGTTTACTTTTTTAACCCCTTTTGTTTGTCAGAAGAAAAAGCCACCGGCCTTCCCCGCTGCTACACCATGGGCCCAGAGTGATCGACCTCCCGTCCAAACACTACTGCCTTCTCTCTCCTCACCACTCACTCGCGTTGCAACTTTCTCTCCGTCCCTTAGAGAACCTGATACCACAGCAAAAACAGAGGGACTAAGGATACCCCCACATCTACATATTCTACAACGTCCCCCAAACGCTTCCTCAAACGGTCTCTCAGTGTGCCAGTCACTGAGATGTCATGAGTAAAAGACTCACGTTCGCTACTGATCCCCTATTCCTCCACTGATATGCCCACAGGGATCAGTGACAGAGATGAGTCTAACTTTGGCTCATTCAGTATCCATTCATTGAACAAATATTTACTGGGCTTAAGAAATGTGTTGGGGAAATAAATGAATATACATATATATTTTGTCCCATTTTCATATAAATGATGAAAATTTAACCACTTTCTGTACATGATTTTCTTCTATTATTTTATGTCTTAATGATCTTTCTAAATTAGTCCTTAAAAATCTTGTGATGTTTTTAAAACACGTCTGCCAATCTATTATACTCCTTTCATCAAGAGGTGAGTCAAATTATCTTGTGTGGGAATGTGGGTAAGCCTTAGAGACGCAACAGAAACTAACGAATAGAAGGTGGCGGAAGTGGCATTGCATCACCGGTTCTTAAGGGTCTTAAAAGATCTTAGAAGGTCACACAGGTGTCACTGGCATTCCTTGGGGTGCTTGCTCCTTGAAACCCAGCCGCCATGCTGTGAGGAAGCCAAAGAGAGGCCATCTGCGGGTGTTCTCGCTGGGGGCGCTATTGAGGCCCAGCTGGGCAACCAGAATCTTGCAGACAATTCCAGACTCATCCTTCCAGACACCCAGACGATGCCACAAGGAGCAGAAAGAAGACGTCCCCACAGAGCTCTGCCCTAGCTGCAGACCGACGATCTAAATGAAAGACTCCTGTGGCCGTAAGCCACGATGACACGTGGTGGGACTGCCTGACGCCACTGTGACTCTCAGTCCCTTCCATCACTTACACTCCAGACCTCCTCTTTCGGGACACACATTCCATCCCCAGTAGAGTCCATACCCAAACTAGCTTGAGTACCTTCCCCTGCAGGTCTAGGATTCCTGGGGTCGGTGAGGTTCTCTGACCGAAGCTGGCAAAGGTCTTGAACGGCCACCCCGCCTTCCCTGCTCCTTCCCCCTTTCCAGGAGAACTTGACTCTGAGCCAGCGCTCCCTGGAAAGTCTCTGGCCGGTGCTTTCATTCTGTCACGTGATGGCAAGAACACGTCCCCAGAGTGTGTACCAGCTCTACTGTGCTTTTCTGAGTGTCACACTTCCAAGCCTCAGTCTCTGGAATGGAGTAAGCTAATTTACACCAAAATGTCTCCGAGAGCTTGTAAGAAAGTGATTTTAAAGGTGAAAAGCGCGACACAAATTTTTAGATGTTAACATACTGTTAAAGACATACTTACTTGATGATGTTTTAGGGCCAGAGATGAATACATTTCTTAAATACAGATTCCTAATTGGCCGCTGTGTTTTCGCTGTCCCAAACCAAGGCAATAAATGCTACAGGTGCATATCGACTGATGAAAATAAAGTCTAGCCTGTATTAATATGCTCGCACGTCTCCTTGGTGCCTTTGAAAATAGATTTCTATTTTGATTTGGAAACAGGTGTTTGGAATATATTTTGAAATAAGTTAAACAATGCTTATTCATGAGGAGTTTTGCATCTTATGACAGCTGTGCTTAATACTGACCATGCTGAATTTAGATGCCAAGCCTGAGGATTTGAGAGCCAAAGTGATTCTAAAGGTGTCGGTAATTTAGTTATTATCATTAGCACAAGGCTCTACGGGGTATTTTAATTGCAAATCATAATGACAGAACATTTATAACACTGTTCATTAATACATTATTTAATGCAAACCTATGAAAATGTAATTGCTGTTAAATGGAGTGTCTCAGGTAACATTCTGAAAGAATCAATTTGTAATAAAAATAGGATTGCTTAGTGTTTGATAGTATGGTACAGTCTGCGGGAAATATTAGATATAGGAGGGGTTTTTAAACCATGAAAGGATTTCGGTACCTGGTAGTCTGAGCCATTTGCATCATAAAAAATAATATCTAGCCAGCCACTAGGGCATAGTTTTACAAATATAGTTTCTGGAGGACACTTTCTCCATTACTAATCCACTACCTGCAGCCGGGCAGATTATTTAAACTGTTTGAGCCTAAGTGTCCTCGTCTATACCATGAGTAGCCATAGAGTGTCCACCTGCGGCAGAGAATGCTAACCGTTTCCATAAAACTCTCTGTCCCCACAGTAGCAGTCGCAAATGGTTTTAGGATGCTGCAGGAGTGAGCGACCGCCACGTCTCAAGGTCAGAAGACAGCAAATGCTGGGCTTCCACTGGAGAAAGGCAGGCCTTTGCTCCCGGGCCAGCGTCACCGTCGCCCCGCAAACAAGGCCGATAAGGGGCATAACCTGGAATGTTGGTAGTTTTTAGGGCAGAGGAAAAGGGAGGAATATAAGGGACATGTTTACTAAAGCCTCCCCTGGGAATGACCGCATATCACTTTCGGTCACATATCACTGGGCAAAGCCAGTCATAAAGCTTGAGATTGGTGGGGCAGAAAAGCACACTCGTGACTACATGTTCTAGAATATTCTCTTTGACTGCAATACAGTGACTCCGCTTCACTAACAGAATCCCGTTTCCGTGGGAAGGAAACACGCTCAGCGAAAACCGCGCTCCCTACCTGCTTGCTAAAGGCGGCCACACGTTTCTTGTCTGTTATTGGAGAGGAGGGACGTGGTTTTTGACTCATAGTTCATTTTACCCATTGACCTATTTCATTCTCATGGAAAAAATCTACTAACAGCACCGTTTCCTTTTGGAATAACTCCACATGCGTTCACGATGAGCCATTCGTTCGAACAGGTCGTTCTATCCTCCTCACAGAAAGGTAAAAGATGAAAGGTGCCATACAAGATCTGTGATGTCAACAGGTCTTTGCTACAATGTCACTTTCTCAGTGACAGCTTCCCTTAGCGGCTGCTGTAGAGATGCAATCTCGCGCTCCCTCTGCCACCTCGTATTGTTTTGTGTTGCCTTGGTTTTCTGCGTAACTGTGGCACAGAGTTCCTCGTACTGGTCATCACTCCCAGGGGACCAGGGTGCCATGCACCTGTTGCCATTTCCAAGCCGGGACTCCAAACACCCCTGCCCGCTGCATCTTGGTGCTAGAGACTCAAGGAGAATACATCGGCCCAGAATAAAGATGGGGCAAGTCCAGCCCCCAAAGTGGGCCTTGGTCCCTCATGGCCAGTGGACCTTTCCAGGCAGCCCCCGCAGGGAAGTCTGCGCATGTGCACCCATCTCCTGTCACAGGGAAAGGAACCTTGTCCCCTTACCCCTCACAGAGAGCAGATACAGCAGTGGGTTGGCCAGGTGCCATATGATGCACACACCTTAAGCAGAGAAAAGAGAGTACTCATTGTCCTATCACGAGAGAAGTCATTCCCGCCCAAGGTGGCAAAGCCCTTTACAGGCTGTGCCGGCTCTTTATCTCTTGGTAAGGACTCGTTCCATGTCCAAGACTAAGAGGGGGTCGGGAACTGGTGCATGAGACTGTCTTTCCCAATAACACACCTGTCATCTTCAAAAACAAAAAAACATGTATTCACTCATATTGCTATTGTATGTATTTCCACAACGACATACAGGTTCTGTAACGGCGCACATTTTTATCTCTTTTGTTTACTACTGAAAAGTTTACATCTGGAAAACGTAGAAGGGTTATTGTCTTTTGTTTGTGCTCATTAAGTGCTTGCTGAATTGCTCTGAGTTGCAAAATTTTAATAAAAAGATAGAAATATAGGAATCAATTATATTGCTGATTGGTATGTTAGTTGCACGAACACTTTGAAGAGCAATTTGGCAAAATCTGCTCAAGTTGAAGTGGGTGAACTCGGCTCAACAATTCTCTTCTAGAGGTGGGAATTATGAATAAAGACAGAGCAGCATTGTTACAAGAAAAAGTAGAGATGGCTTACCTTTTTCTTCAATAGGGAATTATTGTATAAATGCATTGATTTATTTAATAACATTGGAAAATATTAAAAATGAGATCAGAAAAAAGCTACATGGATAAAATTTTGAAAATAATAGTAGGTGGAACAAGCCAGTTGGAAGAGTAAACATGAGGTATGGTGACATTTATGTTCAACAGACATAAAATATATGTTCTTTCTTGATATTAATATAGAGTAAAACACAAAGCATGAGAGGAGATGCTACAAGTCAAGTTCAGGGCAGAGGTTACCCTCAGGGAAGAAAAGAGGATGAGGCTAACTGTTCCTGATATTTTTAATAAAATATATTTGAAGTAAAAAATATCACACTATTAAATGTATTCGATCTGGTAAGTATGTGAATACCTATTTTATTATTTCTATATTGTTTCTGTGAGTTTGGAATACTTTGTAATAAAAACCATAAAAAAAGAAAATCGAAGAAAAACTGAAACATTCCTGGGACTAATGAGCCCCAGTGGCGGCGTGCCAGTCGTAACCACTCTGTTGTTTTCTGCTCCTGTCCCCGGTCCCAGATGCCCCTTCTCAGCTGATCTTTCTGAGGCCAGTTCTTTAGATTTCCCTTCCAATCCTTTTATATACTTTTTATATTTTCTCCATAATTTGCTGGATTTAGCCAGCTCTGGTTTCTATTGTATATAACCCAATATCCCCAATTTATACAGAGGCGTTTTTGGAAACCTAGCAAAACAAATAAAAATCAAAATTGCTTTTCAATTGAGCAGTGAAGACGTTGTTTCTTCCAAAAATTATTAGCTTTGCAACACTGGTAAAGCCAGTTCCTGTCTCTGAATACCAGATTTTTCACATGTAAAATATGAAAGTAAATCATGTCTGCTTCACGTGGTTAAAAATATTAAATCAATCAATATATTTAAAGAAACACATAGGACACATTCAATCAATATTAGCTTTTTGGCTTATGAAGTTTGGTCCCATTGAAAAGAGCAAGTATTAATCCCTATTCACCTCTGGAGGGACATGTGACACAGGTATACATCTGGAAAGATCAACTTATTGCAGAAGACACAGGTTCAATTTACGTTTTCCATCCACCACTGCTGTGTCATGGCAGCAGGCCTCTCTGAGTGTCTGTGAAGTTGTCCTTGACATTTAAAAGAAAGCCACAGGACTGCAGTACAGAGGCAGCCAACTCAGCCCAGGTCGTCTGTGGGAAAAGAGTTAACGCACTCATTGGTCCCTGGAAAGTTCGAAGCGTGTCAGTGGAGGGTCCAAACAGAATTAAACTGCTGTCCCCACACAGCCAAGGACTCTCATGAGTAAGGAGAGGGTTAGAGATGGTGCGGCTTGACCCTGTAGTATTTACTTTTACAGACTTAACAGAAAATTAAAGAAGACTTGAAATATTGGGAAACACCAGAGTTGCAGCGCGGGAACAGTTTTGCAGACTCGAACTTTCCAGCCCGGCTGGCTAACTCAGAGAGAGCTTCATCTTCTTTTCTGCCATAAAATGTAGGAGGCAGCCATTAACCTACCACACTGACCAGATGAGCGTGAGAGCAAAGGGTGGCGGAAGGAATTTCATGAGAAATGTGATCCCTCGTAAAGAAATTTATATTCAGTTCTGGATCTGGATAAATAGAACTCAAGAAGTTCTGAACATAAAGGGTGAGAGAGAGAGAGAGAGAGAGAGAGAGAGAGAGAGAGAGAGAGGAGAGGGAGAGAGAGAAAGAGAGAGAGAGAAGAGGGAAACACACACACACACACACACACACACACACACACACACACACACACTCGGAGAGAAGGGAACCAAGCGAGGCAGCTTCCTGCCTGAAGACATTTTCTAGACCACAGAGCAGGCAGAGAGCAAAGGAAATTTTGCTTTCCGACATGCACTTTCTTACTAATTAGAAATTACTACTCCCATCTTATACCAAGGAGTTCTCCTTTCTCTATGACCCCAGGCCACACTCTTGTCATTGTTAAATCTTTCCTGTCCCCCAGGCTGTACCAGTTGCCACCTCCTCTTTGGCACTCCAAAACACTCTATTTATGTCTCACACGCATTAATTTCATGGCATGGGAGACGTTCCCGGCCCACTCACTGTCCTTACGACTGGACTCCGAGCCCTTCGGAGGAGATGCCCGCCTGCCACCCGCTCTGGGATCCAGCGCCTGGCAGACGTGGACTCAGGTGCATTCGCTGAACTGAGAGACTTTTGAGAGCCGGAGGTCCCGGAGTCGGCATCTGTCGACCCCCTTTGACTTCCATGCTATGTGAGCTGACGGATCCTCCATGATTTTTGTTGTAAGCATAGATCATAAGTGTTGCATCCTGATTTTTCCATTTCTTATCTGTGTAAATTTGGTTAAAATACATAAGCTGTCTAGAATCTAGTTTCCTCACCTGTCCAGTGGGAATAATCCCACTGACACGAAATGGGCCCAAGAAACACTTGCATGACACGTTCAGTAAACACCGGCTGTCTACACAGTGGCGTGTCTCTCTGCGTCTCTCCAGAACAGCCCACCGACAGCAGTTCAGATCTCCAGGGAAAAACGCTCTCTAGACAATAAAATGAGTGGTACAGAGAAGGGGCTGGCCTGTCAATCAAACGCCCTGAGTTACCCTTCCTGCTAGACATAGAATTTACCGTGCCATCCGAAGCTAAGCAGATAACCAGAAAAATATAAGGAAAATAAAATCTATTTTGTTGTTCTTAAACAACTTTTAAGACTATAAAATACATTAAAAGAAGTTTTTCTCGTTTGAAGTACACTTACATAAATATCAATATTATTTTGGATTAAAAGGACTAAATTCCCTATTTATTTTGCCCTCAAATCATTTGATTTTTAAACACATAACTCTCTCTTAAAAACAGCTAGCAATGTATGCAGAAATAAAGTATGCTACTATCCCCTTATGACTCTTTCAAAGAAATCATTGATTTTTTTTTTCAATTGGATAATTGATTTTAAGCAATTAGTCAGTGCGAGTAACATGTAACTAGTTAATTAGCTTACAACCCAGCGCTTTTCAATGCTCTCCCTTGAGACCCATTAGGATGCAGACTTAGAGCCTATGGTGTATGCATCACACTGTGTAGACGTAGCAGAAGGCGGCCACGGAGTGTACACTTTTAAAGAAAATGAAAATGAAGAAAGAAAATGGATTCTGAAGACCAGTTCTTTGGGGATAATTTGTTTCACTTATTTTAACTTTCTTATGACATAGTTTAGGGAAAAATATGTATAGCTAGCTGAAAAGTACTCTAAATCTCATTACTTATTGCCATTATTAATAATTTCATGCATCCTGCTCTGAAAATTTCTCTCTCTCTCTCTCTCTCTCTCACACGCACGCACGCACGCACGCACACATACACTTCCAAAATCAGCCCTGATCCGCACAGCATCCGTATGCTGAGCATCCACTGTGTGTCATCAGGCACTGTGATTAGAAACGCAAATATCCACGGTGTACAACCTCTTGCAAAGAAGTGGGACAGTTGAATATTAATGAAATAATTATCCAAACAGAGGCATAATTACAGAGATAATCAACTGCGAGACATCTACACATTATTCTGACGGCATATAACAAAGAAATTTGACTCAGGGTGTAAAGAAACCTTTCTTGAGAAAGTAATATTTTGAACCAGTAGCGGAATGAGGAAAGGACTTGATCTATGATAAGGATGAGGAAAGGGGAGGTTATAGTGGTGTCAGAAAATGCAAACAGGACAAGGACCACACAGGCTCTTGTAGGTCTGACCTACTGAAAGTCAAAACTTCGTTGGGAATTAAAGAATTTTCAAAAGCATTTTGATGACGTAAGGCTTCTATTTTAAGAGTTGGTGACTTTAAGAACTTCATTGTGACTTAAGTTACTTCTTTACTGGATATTTAACCTATCAGATACTAATGAATAAATAATAAGCTTATAAGTTGGTAAATAAACATTTTGGGATAGATTTTTTCCTTTTATCACTCACTCAACCAAAATATGCTTTTGCTTGACTATAGTTGTGAAACAATCAATGGTTCAATTTTGTGTCTTGAAACATTCAATAATTCATTGACTAAGATGAGTATCATTATACAGGCTGGACAAAACCGAGAAGATCAAAAATCCTGCTGATACACACGCACACGCACACGCACGCACACACACACAACCTAAAAGCATGTATGAGTGTGTGATTTGTGAGAGTGAGTGTATTTTGGGAAGCAGCAATATTACATATTTACAAGTATTCTGCCTTCCAGAAGTTGCATGTCATCATATTTAAGTTTGACACCACCCCCAGTTTTTTCCTCTTAGCAAAGGCATAAATAAACGAAGACTAAAATCTGTGCTTATTAGATATGCGCACCAGTAACTCTGAGACTCTAGAAAAAGATGGGATTAATTCTGATAACGGACACTTATGGATGCCGAGGCTTGGCAAGAGTCTCGAAAGGTGAGAAGGGATTAGGTAAATGGACAAAGAATTAAGGCCTGGCCCGTCCTGCTTCAGGGTCTCGTGTTCTTTGTGTGCGACTTCTCTCCTTTTCGTGTTAGACCTGTGGACGTTCCCATGGGAGGTGCATCTCTGAACCTGCACTTCCAGAGAGCACTTAGCCATGGGGCTAGGGGAAGACACTGGTCCTGGGGTCAGGGGAACAGCAGTGTTGGGGACAGCAGCCCGGACCCATGGTTCCTGGTCGGGAAAGATACCTGTTGGTCGTGACAGTACAGATGGAAGCCTGAGGGTCACTATATAGGGCTTAAACCACGGATAAACATGGTTTAAAATGAAGAAGCATCCTGAGAATCGTTGAGTCTTTGAACTAGAGATGTAAACGATGATGAGATGAAGTTGGAACAAGTGGGAATGAGTGAAGAAGGACCTTTCCATTCTCCTGAACTTAATACTGCTCACTTTCCCTCAAGGTTCACAGCCCTGGAGAAATACCGTTCATATAAGTCCCCAATCTATCAAGTAGAAACAACACATCTCAGAAGCATATCGAATGACTCATTATTGCTACCTGTTATTATTTAGGATTCATCCTAAGGTTGAAAACTCCTATTATAAATGAATAATGAAACAAAATAAATAATTACTTTCCAGCTACCCAAATATGATGGCCAAGTATAGTTTGGAATCCAATATCCTAATTTTATGACTTTTTTAATTTGTAGAAAGTTATTAGTTACAATAGGTTTCCCTAAAATTAGTGTAATTTCATGTGCCTAATCTGGATAATTTTACTGTTATCTTGTGAATTAGCTTTGAAAAAGGCCTGATTTATGACCACGTGAAAGTAAAGACTTGTAAAATATGACAGTGTATGCTGTGGGTCCTGTATCGAGATAATTGCATGTGTGACTTTTCTGTTAATCTCCAACCAATGAAATATAAGATCTGTGAGAAGAAAAAAGTTTTTTTGTTGTTTTGTTTTTGTTTTTGTTTTTGCTCATAATTATGTTTCTAATGGCAGTGCAGATTCTGTGTAAAATTATTATTTTTTGCAAGAAAAAGTAAATGAAAGGCGAAAAGCAAACTTACTTCATAGAGCTTTGAATTCCTGAGGAGATGGAGGCAGCAGTGCTGGGTAGGTGAGATTCCTCAAAACCAAATGCTTGTCTTGGGTTAAGGGTGGAGCTATGCGGGGTATGGCGGGGAGCTGAGTATAGGGACAATGGGGATCGGAATGATAAACACATTTAAGAGCTACTAGGTGAGGCTTCAAGGATATCATTGTCTTGTGAGGAGCCCTGACATACAAGCTATAACATAGTAAAATAAACATTATAGTATGAATAGTTGATGTATTATTTTTGTTGGATTATAACTTTGATTAAGCACTGTATTATTGTATATGGATTTTATATAGATTTTTATAGATATATAGAGATATAGATACAAACATAGATATAGATATAGTCACAGAGAAATATTTAATCTGTCTCAAAGTTCCAAGGTTCTGTATATTTTTACTGTACTACTTCCTCCTCTTTTGTGTGTTTTAAAGAAAATACTCTACAAAAAAACGCTAAGCACAGTGCCAGGAACACGACAAATAAGTAAATATGCATCCTCTATTATTTGATTATTGCACATGATATGTATTAATTGACATTTTTTCTCTAGATTGTCAGCTGCTGGAGTTCCGGATCCATGTCTCAAACGTCTTTTGATTTCAACGTGTAGCATGGATACTGTGGCGGGGACCACCAACTAGGTGACTAGTAAAATCTCCTGTCCTTTATTCTTGGGAAACAGTTACATCTGCATGTCCCAGCTCTCTCTGCAGTTAGGGAGGGGTGGCCACATGACTAAGCCCTCGCCACGAGATACAAGGAGGAGGATGATTTGTGGTGTTTTCAAATGGGCCTGGTCCATCAAAGCAAAACGAAACAAGACAAAACAAGACAAACGCCTTCATGGTGCTCTTCCGGGAGATTCCTGGGGGAGCGTCCAGGTTCCCGCTGCCGGCTGTGTTGATGCACAGAGCGATCAGACCACTCTTGGGGCGGTAGCAGCCACTGACTCTGATCTGTGAATGATTACGTCAGGTGACGAATCCTTCCCTCTACTGTTAAATGAGAAAGAAAGTAACTTCCTGCCCTTTAAGCATCTGCAAGTTTGGACTTATTAGTCGCTGCCACTTGGTCTATACTAACTAATTAATGCACCATGACCGTGGTCGGCTGTAGGGACTGATAACGAAGCACCTGGGCTTTTGAGAGATGCTAAGACCTCACTACCTTGCTCAAGGTTAGTCTCTCAGAGGCAGCAGAGCTGAGAACCACGCCCAGGTCTACCTGTGGCCGCACCTGTCGCTCGGTGCTTTGTACTTCACTCTCTCTCACGTGCCTTCAGTCTTTCTGACATTCTGGTTTCCCACAGCGCGCTCTCTGTGCCCTTGAGAATGACCATGGAGAGAAATGCGACTCCGTTGTCGACGGGGCTGTTGTTCTGGGCAGGACCAGTGCTGAGTCTGGCTGGTCTTAAGAGTGAGATTCTCATTTCAAAGTCCTTCAAAGGCTGAAGTGTGGGCAGCTGGCATATTTTATGACCCTTCAATTTTATTCACAATAGAAGAATTCCACTCCCACCAAGAACGCTGGAGGGCATGTGGCTAAGATTTATAGCTTTTGTTAAGCGAGGGCATAAATAATATTTTGCTAATAAACTGAAGGAGGATGCTAGCTTAGAGAATGCCAGCCACCTTGGGATAAATGATGTTTCTCCGATTTGCTCTACTCGCTGAATAACTAACCCACCATGGACAAATTCTTTCATTAAGTAAATTAGAAGAGAAATTTAGTTCTATTTGACATGACAAACATTTATTTACGGTTTATGAAGTAAAGGTATATGCAAAAGAGTTGAATGAGGCCTGATTTTGACCTGAAGGAACATAAATTTCAGGAGGTGTCAGAAGAACGCGTTCAAGCGCGTACGGCTGAAATTATCTGTGGCGTTAGTAGCAGGAGGACGTCACAGCAATTGGGAGGATGGGAGTAGATGTGCGGAGAGAAATCCCTCCTGAAAGAGGAAGCTAAACCTAGAGATGTGAGCAGGTGACAGTGCCACAGAATGACAAGTGATGCGATTTCAGGTGGAGGGAACAGCAAAAGCAAAGGCATGAGGGACGGAGAAGAGCACAGAGACCCCTCGGAAAAGACGAGGAGTTTGCTCGGGAGCGGGGCACGGGGAAGAGCCACAGCAGGGCGCCAAGGGGCCTCTAAAAATCAGTCATTGATAAAAAAGAAGTCGATGTATCCCATTGTTGAAATTCAGGAAGTCTGAGGGGTCGCAGGGTGTCTTGACGTAGATGTCAATGTCAACTGGGGCATATGTATCTTAAGAATTACTTATTTTTATTAGTCATCTGATACGTTGGTATTAGGCACGGAAGAAGGAAATTAAAGGTATCGTGATATCAGCCCGATCACTTATAAAACATAGGAGAAACACTTTCCAAATGAAAGACAACGTTCATCGTTTGAAATGGTTCGTTGCATCTTTCTAGAAAACCTTCATTGCCCAACCGCTCTGCAGATGAGGGGTTTCGTCCTACTGGAGGAAGCGGAACATGAAATGTGAAAGATTTTAATTTAATGTCGATTTTCAAGTTCTAGCTTTCATAATATGATCTTTATGTCACTTTTATTTCAAATATGTCATCATATGTCACTCCTTGTGAGGGGGGATGGTGTCGGGCCCATCCTCCCCTTGCAGGACTATTATATCTTGCAAGCGGGGCCTCACTAGCCACAGAATACTGAAGTGCGTGGCTCATCTTACCAGCAATGGAGGAAGCTGAAGCTAAGCTGTGCCTTGCATTTTCTTATGGATTTCCTGGGGTCTGTGCTGATCAACATCTTTATCCAGCCTTCCACATCTCCACTTGCTATCCCTTCTCTAGTTTTGTCATTAGATATATTCATTAAACATACAAACAGGATAGTCAGAGAACACTGTACATAGAAGATAATATTTCTTATTGAGATGCATCCAAGTTAAGACAGATATAGGAAGTCACTTTTATGTGGCGGATTTATAGTGTAATATTCCCTTTTTCTAAAAATAAATATTTCTGTGAGGAACAAACTTCTTGTCTGTAGATGGAATCCTACTCTTTTATTTTCTATGGAAATAAAATTAATATCTTATAAAATCTCAATGAGTGAACGGGAACTGGTAAAGAGTACATCGAGGAATTCTCTTGGGATGAACATGGAGTAAACCTGGTGGGGTAAGGGCAATGGCTTAGGACTTGGTGATGGTGTGGTTGGGCTCAGGCCAGGTCTGTCACCTAGAAGAGCTAGGTGCAGACATAACTTTGAGGAAAAAGGGAGGCCGCCCAAGGAAGACCGGCTGGACCCAAGGAACAAGTGTGAACCTATAAGAAGCAAACACTGTCTAAGACAAGAGTCTGGAAGTGCATTTCATGTCATAAATGGAGGGCACATCTAGCAAAGCCAAACTGCTCAAGAGGAGCCTGTGGCAGCCAGGGTCTCTGCCCCCA
>CM053511.1:2340917-2370831 GCA_028627145.1 Eidolon dupreanum | reverse complement strand
TAACTCACAAAAAAAATATCCAATTGTTTTGTGGAATGGCTTCTTATTTGTTTCTTTGACTTTATGGTTTAGTAGACAAGGTTTCTAATTACCAACTTGATTTGTTGTTTTAAAATGTTTCTAATGTGTTTCTTGTTTTCTTTTTTACATTATGATCTAATCACCTTGCCTTATGTCTCCTACTGTCTTTTTTTTTTCTTTTTGACAATGAGGACAGTATTTATGAAACAAGTATTCATTTACATGACAGAGGTTGGAAGGAAATGTTCCTGTCCAGGTAAATTGCCAGCTCCCATGATTCATCATTCCCACGCCCTATTTTCTTGGCCAAAAAAAGAGAAAAGAAATGCATTAATATTTTAAGAAAGTGAACATTTCTGTGAGTCATAAATTATGGTTTGTTTTCCATTTACTATGAAAGATTACTTAAGGGAAGTATTTTGTTTACATTTAGACTTTTACATAGGGATGAAGAAATAGTCTATTGAAATCTGTTTAGATTTGTTGCGTATAAGCTTTAAAGATTCTATGAATTTTTACCTTATAAGTAGGCAAGCCCTTTTTGTCACAGTTCTCTCCAAAGAAGACTGGGAAGCATAGTAGTTATTTTTTACTGTTAGCAAGACTCTCAGAATTCTATACTTCACCCCAAACTATCTTTTGAATTCCAGATTAACCCAGCACCATGCTAGACAACTTCATTATATATTGCAGGCATTATAAACTCAGTATATCTGAAACCAGAAAAATTATGTCTTTTTTAACCAACCCTATCCCACAACCACCCCCCAAAAATTAATTTACTACTTTCTTAGCCTCAAAATCTAACCAGGTTAAAGGGAAACTTCCTCAACTTGATAAAAAATACGTACAACACAACCTACAGCTAGCATCATACTTGATGGTGAGAAACTCAAAGCCTTCCCACAGAGGTCAAGAACGAGGCAGGAGTGACCCTCTCACCACCCTGTTTCAACATTGTAGTGGAAGATCTAGCTAATACAATATGGCAAGAAAAAAAAGGAAAAAGGTCTACAGATGGAGAAGGAAAGAACTCATACAACTCAATAGCAAAAAAAAAAAAAAGGTCTACTTCAAAATGAGTAAAGGGCCTAAATAGACATTTCTTATAAAGAAGACATACAAATGGCCAACAGATACATGATAAGGTTCTCAACATCACTAATCGCCTGGGAAGAGCAAATCAGTACCACAATGAGATGTCACATCATACCTGTTAGAATGGCCATTATCGAAAAGGCAAGCAATAACAAGTATTGGAAGGAACATGGAGGAAAGTGGACCCTGTACACTGTGGAAATGGAAATTGTTAAATCCATGGTGAAAAACAGTATGGAGGTTCCTCAAAAACTAAAAAATAGAACTACCACATGATCCAATAATCCCACTTCTGTATATGTAGCCAATGGAAATGGAATGTGCACCTTAAAAAAAATGTCTGCACCCCTGTGTCAACTGTAGCATTATTCAGAATAGCCAAGATATGGAAAAACCTAAAAATCCAAAAATATGAGTGGATAAAGAAAATGTGCTGTCTCTAGATATGTATATGTGAATATGATTCACCCATAAAAAGAGAAATCCTGTCATTTGCAAAAACATTGTTGAAACTGAAAGACAGTATGCTAAGTAACATATGCCAGACACAGAAAAGTAAGTACTGCATTATCTTACTTACGTGTAAAATCTAAAAGAGTCAAACTCATAGAAGCAAAGAGTAGAATGGTGGTTGCCGGAGGCGGCAATAGGGATGGAGAAGGGAATGAGGACGTGTGTGGGGGTCAAAGGCTACAAAGCTTTAGTTATGCAGGAACGAACTCTGGAGACCTAATGTACAGAGTGGTGCAGCAGTTAGTATTACCATATTGCCCACTTGAAATGTGTTTTATATGATAGATCTTAAATTGAATCTGCTAAACATACACACACAGAGTAACTATGCAGAGGTATTGAATGTGTGTTCTGGCTTAATAGTAGTGTTCTATTCACAGTGTATACACATATCAAAATATCAAGTCATATGCTTTAAATATATAAATTTTATATATAAACTTGATCTCAATAAAGTTGTTAGAATGTAATCACTACCTAAGTACAAAAGTGTTTCTAAGTAACTATAATTCTCTCATGTATAATTATGTACATACTATTTGATAGTTAACGCCACAGTATTGCTGTAATCTTTCGGCAGACCTCCTTACTGCCTTAGTAATGCTCCCCTTTTATAAACACAAGTCATTCTTTGGTTCTGGTTAGACATCACGCTAAACCCTTACCTCTAATAGCAAGTTGCCATCTTTTCTACCTAGCACTTAAAAACAATCTAACCTCTGCAAGTCATCCGATTTGTCATAGCATAACACTAAAATTGCCTACTTTTAAATAAAAAGGAAATCAAGTTTACACATTTGTCAAGTTTTGTGTTGTGGGAAAAATTAAATGTTTCCTTTAGTGCATAGGTAGAAACCATTACTTTAAAAAATATATCCAATAGTTTATTATAGTTATTTTTCTTATTTTTTCAGTCATATTCTAAGCTCCTAGAGGATGTGAATAAGCTTAGAAGCCAGAATATACATTTTTTGTAATCAAGTCTAATAAAGCTAAGTCACAAATCTGAATTATAAGGTAAAACAGATGGAATCAAGTCCCACATCGGTTATTTGATCTTAAAGCACTCCGTTCACAAGATAAGTCTTATTCCTTTACCTATAAAATAAAGGAAACAGACTGAAATATAAGGAGCCTTCCAGCAGACCTGGAGTGAGCTGAGAAAGAGTCATCTAGGGTATGGGTTCGCTGGCTTAAGTTAGTACTAGCTAAGGGAGAGAGATGACAGGCAAATAAATTCAACAATCTGGAAGACTAGCTGGAGGCTGAAAGGAAGAGGTAGAGAAGTTACAGTACAAAAGACTATAGCATTATGGCTGGACATATTAGGAATAGAAAGAGGAAAAATATTTAGTACTCAGCTTATAACTAATAACCAGAATACCGTAGTTTAGGATGCTTAGCAACCTGATTGTGACAGCAGTTGTGTGGCCTTATAAAAGACAAAATTGGGCAGTTTCCAAATTCTATATAAGATTTTAAATGCCATTTATAAATTTCCATTGAAAGCAGATTACATCGTTGTAAAAAATGCAAAACAGCCCCAGGTATGAGGCCCTTGTTAACAGTTTGCGAGAATCACATCGGTCTCATAAAGTCTTAACACCATTGTTATGATTCTAATATAGAAATCCTTTAATGTCTGCCCCACTTACTTTGCATAGGTGATTGACAGCTCATTAGAAATGATGAAAGCATAATTATGAAAACAAATCTAGAAGAAAGGAGAAAGTGTCGCCTCGTGAATTATTGCTAAGTGCATATTTGGTTTCATATTGTGGACTTGTTACTCTGGACATTAATTAGATTTTTTCTCCAAGATCCCCACTCTAAGAAATCAGAAAATGAGATGCGAACACATACAAGATGCAAACGCATATAATGCTAACCAGTGTATTCATAGCCAAGTAGAGAGTCAAAGCCTCAGTTTCAATTTACCATCACGTCAGCAAGTCTGGGATATTGTAATGCTGTTATATTTAGCAAGAAAGCCGGGATTCCAAATCAACAATACATTAGATCTCATTTTACTGTAAAGATTAAAGATGTCTACTAACTCTAAATGCCTACTAACTGTCCCATGAAGCTTTCTAAGATATCTCCGTTAACTTAAAAAGCTATACTATCCATTGGATCAATTTGCTTATTTATACATTAATTTATTTAATTTATATTTATGAAATGCCTGGGACTCAAAACCCTGAAAGCAAAATAAGTAAAAAGAAAAATAAAATGAATAAATTCAAGACTGCCTCCTCAATATGTAAATAGCCCCTAAAATGAAAATGGAGACCAATCAGCAGATTTAAAAAATGGGCAATATATGAACGGATAGTGCATGGAAGAATACGTTTATTTGCTGTTGTATGTAAATAGCTATTTTTGTTTTGTTTTGTTTTGCTAACATTAAGAAACTACACTGAGAGACAAGTAAGTTTCACATCTGGTAATAGAGTGTATTCTAGTGGATTAATTATCCTGCATGTGACTATACACTCTTGAAATATCAAATAACAACTACCTAATGGAACTGGGGAGTGACCAACAGTAAGCAAAGACTAGAGGAGGCTCCGAACTGGGGACAGGGGACAGCTGCTTTACAACTGTGGACAGAGATGGTCTCTGTTGTGGGAACAAGAGACACCTAGAACCTGGAGAGAAATTTAGTCTTTCTTAAAACAACAACAACAGCAAAAACAACAACAACAACAACAAAACATAGGGCAACTACAACAGCTGGAAGGTATGGAGAAATTTTACAGAAGAGCTAGAGAGAGGATGCTCTGAATTCTGCTCATAATTTCTGCCCAAATCTTTTGCTGATTCTCACACTACTCATTCATGGGATAGATTCTAAATATTTCAGCTAAGATTAAAAATAAGTATTCCAGCTGCTGTTCATTGTAGTCGTGGAGACACTGGAATTTGAGCTCAGTCAATTTAACTGCTAAAGAAGAAAACAAAATGAAACAAAAATAATATTGTTGAGAGGAACAAGAAAATATGATATATAAACCACAAAGCCTAGAATACAGTTTTAAATTATCCAAATTATTAGATATATTAAAAAAAAAAAGAAAACATGATCCATATATGAGACAAGACAAGAAATAAAGATCAACCTTGAAATGATTTAGATGTCGGAATTAGCAGATGATTTTAAAGTGGCTGTTAAAACTATGCTAGAGAATAAAAAATATAAAAATAGTGAATAAGTAATAAATATTAGAAAAATCAAATACCATACCAAATGGGATTTGTGGAAATGAAAAATGCAATAGCTGAAATGTTTAAAAAGAAGAAAAAAAACATATTCTTTGCACGGGGTTACCAATATATTGAAAATGAAAGAAGAAATCAGTGAACTTAAATATAGATCAGTAGAAATGATCTAACTGTAAAAACAGAGAACAAATATAATATTTTTTTAAAGTCTCAGTGATACGTAGAACAATATCAAAAATCTAGCATACGTGTAATTGGATTCCCAGAAAAAAAGAATGAGTAAGGAAAAAAAAATTAAGAACTAATGCTCCCAAATTTCTTCCAATTAGTAAAATATGTAAATTTAAAGATTCAAGATGCTTAGTGGATCCAAGGAGATCAAAAGCTAGAAATAACATATTCCTATTATTAGAAATCACATTAAATTCTGAAAAGATCAGAAGAGTGAACCATTTCGTCCAGAACAGAGGGAGGCTGGGAAAGTGAACCTACACGTCCAAATGACAGAAGAAAAACAAATCCTCTCAAAGAAAAAAAAAAATGGGTCAATATTTTTTTAAGAATAAAAGCAAAATATAACATTACAGTTAAGTGAAAAGCGGAGAATATTTTTCTGCAGCAGGCAAACACCATTTGAAATGATAAAGGGAGTTTTTCAGGATGAAGAAAACGACACCAGAGGGCGTCTGGATTGTCTGTAGGAACAGAGCCCTGGAAATGACAAAAAAAGAAGGCAGGTAGCCACAAGCGTTTTTTCTCAATCTCTTTAAAATACCTTCAAAGTTGAAACAAAAGAAGGGCATTGTCTTGTGGGTTCGCATTGTGTATCAGTGTAATTTATATGACGACTTCAGCGTAAGGACAGAGAGGATGGTAAATCAACTTGTTTTATTGCATGGTTCTTATATTTTATGTGTAGTATTTAAGTGCTATTTCTGATACTGTATTTCCTTGGACAACCACTTAAAATGCAGTGATAGCCCAAAAGAAAACTGAGAAATTAAAATGATATTCTAAAAGAACACTGAAATAACTGAAAATAAGTTTTTAAAGGAGAATATAGAAATCCCTCAAATATTTGTCAATTCCACGTGTTCACAAAGAACCCACGGATCACAGAATTCAAATGAAAGTACTTTAACGCGGGGATCGTAGGCACAGCCAAAGAGGACAACACCAGCAGCTTTCACAGGCGCTGTGGGCACAGGGACAGAGAGCAGGAGCTCACCACGATGCTAGGGCTGAAGGCGGGGTGCGAGGCAGGAGATGCTGCCCCTGGAGCCCAGTGAGAACTGAGTCCCGCAGGTACACCCACCAGACACACTGACCACATTGTCGCAGGACATCACATTTGCCAGAGAATGCGTGCCCAATCAGGAGGTGCCAGAGAAGAAACCCCTGCCTCCCAATGGTGCCTGAACCCAAGCAGAAACCCAACCCAGGCCAAATGGACCAAGTATAAGAGGGAAGCACGCTAGGAAATCCTGCCAACCTTGCTGCCTCGCGATTCAGGCAAAACAAAACTTGGTCACCCTAAGATTACTGCTGGTCCTTATTCATGGTCTCAGAAAAATCTATATTTTTTTTCTCTTTCTCCTCCCTTTCTATCACTCAGTCTATCAATATGAAGAGGGGGATCTTTGGCAGTAAATTCCTTCCTATAAATGCATATTTCGAGGTCATAGGACAAGATCTTGCCTTCATTACTGCTCTGCTCTGTCCCTAGTAATCAAAAGAACGTATGATAGGATTTATAAATATTTATCGACCAATAAATGAATGGATCTGATATTTTGCATATAAAACTTAAAGCCATTATTAGAATTATATAACTAGAAAATATCATGAGAGAATTGTCAAGCTGTTTAAAAGGCTTTGAGAATCTTTCATTTAAATTCAAAAAGTAAATTCAAAGAATTATTTGCAAACTACATGATAGCAATATTCAAATACAATTGTAAGTCAAAAGAACTGATTTTCTTTATTAATTTTATTAAATTTATTGAGGTGACATTGGTTAATAAAATTACATAGATTTCAGGTATACAATTCTGTAATACATCATCTGTATACTGCATTGTGTATTCATCACCCAAAGTCAAGTCTCCTTCTGTCACAATATATTTGACCCCCTTGACCTTTTCCTACCCCTCAACTCCCCTTTCCCTCTGGTGACCACTAAACTCTTATCTGTGTCTGTGAGTTTTTGTTTGTTTGTCTTGTTCATGTGTTGCTTTCAGTTTATAGCCTACGTATGAGTGAAATCATATGGTTCTCGACTTTTTCCATCTGACTTATTTCACTTAGCATGATTATCTCAAGATCCATCCATGTTGTCACAAATGGCGGTACTTCATCTCTTCTTATGGCTGATTAGTACTCCATTTTATCTATGTACCACATATTTTTTATCCGGTCATCTATCAAAGGACACTTTGGTTGTTTCCGTGGCTTGGCCGCCATGAATAGTGCTGCAGTGATCGGGATGTTTATGTCTTTATGGATAAATGTTTTCACATTTTGGGGTTAGATGCTCAGAAGAGGGATTGCTCGATCATGTGGTAGATCAATTCTTGGTTTTTTGAGGAACTTCCGGAATGTTTTCCATACTGGTTACACCAATTTGCATTCCTATCAGCAGTGTATGAGGGTTCTTCTTTGCCCACAACCTCTCCAACACTTGTTGTTACTTGTCTTGTTGATGATAGCCATTCCAACAGGTGTGAGGTTGTATCTTATTATGGTCTTGATTTGCATTTTTCTGATAGCTAGTGAAGTTGAGTATCTTTTCATGTATCTGTTGGCCATTTATATGTCTTCTTGAGAAGAGTGTCTGTTCAGGTCCTCTGCCCATTTTTAAATTGGATTGTTTGTTTTTTTGTTGTTGAGTTGTATGAGTTCTTTATATGTTTTGGATATTAGCCCCTTATTATAGGAGCTTTTTAAGTAAAGAATGAAAAGCAAAATTCTAGCCAATAACAAATAAGATAAAAAGAACTACTTTAAATCAATATTAACTCCAAATAAAAGAAAATAGTGAATAGAGAGTTTAAAATTATAAACTGGATGTGGGTAGATATACGTAGACATGTGTAGAAAGTCAACAAACAGAATGTCAAACTCTAAAAAAGAGAGAAAGGAAAACAGATACTGTAGAATTCTAAAACTAAACTCCATAATGTTCTTTATTAACTTGTCTTTTGGTTATTGTGTCTAAACATTTTTAAAGTGTGTTACAACCTTGCGGAGCCATAGAATCTATTTGTCAAGTAAAACTAAATAACACTAAGTGACATAACAAATAATACCCAAATCTCACTAGTGTGTTTTAGCATAATGAAGATCTATTTCTCATTTAGGCAGAGTGTGATGTGGGTGTATTTGGATGAGCATCTCTCCCCAGCTTTCCTCCAGGTCCCCAGGTGATAGTGATCAAGGCCATTTCCATCATGAGGCTGTGCCATCTCAGAGTCACTTGCATCCAGGTGTGTGAACTTGAGTGAGAGGGAAGAGTGTGAGCGATGCTATGGAACAATCTAAGAGGGAGGCCTGGAAGGGGCAATCATCTCTTGGTACTTTTAATGGCCAGAATGGGCCTGACTCTTCTACAGGAGAACTAGAAGCTGAGGTCTTTTCACGTATCTAGGTAGAAAATAAAATGATCTGATGATCGCTGAGGAATGGCATTGCCACCGAGGGTCGTCCACCCAGCGATCCTCCTGATGCCCGCTCTTTCATGTTCTGCAAGGATATAGTTCTTCGTTCACAGGGCACCCCAAAAATATGCATGGTGTTTATCTCCTTCACGAATATCTCATCCCATATGAAAACATATGTTTAAAAAAAATACTGTTCTCTGTGTCATATCAACATGGATTTTATTCTAATTGTGCTCAGAGGCTACGTACCACTTTGTGAATACATATAAAAGGAGATAGATACAGGGTAGATGAGAGAATATTCCCCAGGTCACTCCATTTTAGGTGTGTTTGCAGATTTTACTAAACTCTATTTTCACCTGCTTATTGCCCACTGAAAATAACTCACTCTGTTTTGCTGTGCTGTGGAGTGGCTGGTTTTAGCTGATACCTGAATCGCTCTCCATAAAAATTTGAGTGAAATCAGTTTGGATTTCTTAGAGTAGTTTTTCACTTAAGATTTAAAAGCAATCTGATTACTTACTGCATATGTATCTCCAAAACTGCTAACATCAACTTATTTTAGAAGTTGAAAACAGTTGAAAAATTGTCTAAAAGTACGGCATTAAATCAAGAGGAGAATTTCTGCTGCATCTGAACTTGAGTGTTTCCAGTGTCGACATGATCGGCAGGTTTGTTAGAAGTTGGGGGAGCTATTTTTCACTGCTTACGGTGGTTTTCAGGATTATTTACCGTCTTGTAGATCACCACATTAGCGTTGGAATGGACTCCGGGAACATTCCAGAACAACTCTCTCAATACATGGGAAAGGGCTAAGCCAGGCTTGCAGTATCAATCTCCACAGCTCTGGCTGGAGCTAAGCCAGACCTTGCCAGAAGTGTAGACACTGAACACACATTCCCAGAGGAGCGGTGACAAGAGCCATGATGATGCAGACATCCTCCCACAGCCGTCTGCTCTGGGCTCCTCCCCTTGGCTACACTTGTGTTCTCACTTTCATCCATTTGCTTTAGCACACACACACCCTTTGTACTAGTCACCTGCGCTGTGTCGTTTCTGCTCTACATACCCACAAACGCTCTGGTGCTTCCTCATCCCCTCTCCACCCACCAAACACACCCACTGGAAAAATACTGTGTGCATGGGTTTCTGTCTACACTTTTTCACTTCGTATTGTGTCATAAATTTTACCCCTAGATATCGTAGAATGTAATATTACCAGTTAGTTAATTAATGTATCAAGAGCTAAAGATGATGAATTGCAAAGTCCCAGGTTGATTTCTGACTCAGTTGTTTCTTGACAGTTTCGTTATGAGGCAAGTTTTCAAACACCCTCCAGTTTAGTGTCTCGAGGCAACGCAGAACGAATAATGCCTAGCTCTCTCAGATGTGGAGAGAATTAAGATGATTCATCTACAGCGGGGTCACTAGGGTTAGCAAATAAAACTACAGGATGCCCAGCTAAATTTGAATTTTAGATAAACAACAAATATTTTTAGTATATGCATTGTACTGGTTTCCTAGGTCTGCCAAAGCAAATTACCACCCGGGAATAAATGAATAACTGTAGTTATCCTTTTAATTTTTTTCCTGTAGATTCTGTTCCAATAGCTACGTAGCTGCATAATATTCATATATATTAACTAAAATGAATATAATGGTATCATACTTTCCTGGCATTTTCATGTTAATATTTTAGAAAACACTTAAATAAAATTTTAATAAAATTTGGACATTCATTGTGCATGTAACAAACATGCTGCGTTGCGACTTCTAACTGTTGCCATCAACTCTCCTGCTTTAATATGAACACAAGGTCCTTGCTTTTGAATATCTTATACTTTAGTGAGAAAATATGCAAATATCTACATTTAAAATACAAACAATTCTGTTTAATCGGTCGTTCATTCCCACCTCGATGTAACAAATAATTGAAACTGCTGAGACAAATAATTCAGGCAAATAAACTAAAATTTGAGGATAAGGTAAGCCTTTATATCTCTTTACAGAATGCTTCCTAAATTACGAATATTGTTATTAAAAAAATGAAAGAGAAAGCATAAGGGGGAGAGAGAAAGATACTGATGATCTAGATACTTTTTTAAATATTAAAAATACTTCTATCTTTGTTTAGTTTTTCTCTTTATGAGGGTTTTTGCTGAAAAGTGACCTCGGCACACTGTGCAAGGCAAAAGTCTTCTGTTCCTACTTGACAACCCGCCCCGAGCCGCTGGTCTCTCTCTGATCAAGAACTTTAATTCTCACATTATCATTTTTACAAGGAACTAAAACTTACAACATTCTTCTCACAGATCCTATTAAAATGGTAAATAATTTACATTTTTCCTGACAGACAAAATGATCTTTCTTATTTTTCTTTTCTGCTGCTGCTTTATAAACTCATGATTCAAATGCCAAAGGCTCACCAGTACTCTCTTTAACCACTAAAGTTTTCATTTAAAACATCTCCGTATGGATGTGCGTGCTTTGTGTTAAAACAATAAAAAGAGCCAGTTGGCAGGAAGGGCGAAGGGAGTTCAGATAAGGTAAGACTGACAGATTCATGCAAAATAAGTTATCATATTTTTAATAGCATGACCAAGAAACAAAAATTGAATTTATATAAGTAAGAAATTATGTTTTTCTGTAATTTAGGTAATTGTAATCTTGGAGTATCTTACTCTCAAATGAAACAATATGTTATGTATTTTATAATATATGTGTGTATACATATGTGTGTGTGTGTGTGTGTGTGCAATCACAACAGTGAATATATTAATCACTCCCAGAAGTTTTCCTTGTACCTCATTTGTTTATCCACAGATTTCTAACATAAAAACATATCTCTATGACTCTAGATCAAAACCAAAGTCCAGATTCCCTGTCCATAAGTGTTTATGCATTCGAGTGTACTTTGCTTTCTCATATTTGCAAATTCCATCCATATCTGTTGTGTGTTGTTCTTTTAAGGATTTGTAGGCCAGGCGCTATAGGCTTAAAAAATAAAAGAAAAGAATCTGTAGGAATCGAGCTCTGGGGATGACCTAAATAGGCTTTGTATGTGACCTTGACTTATAAAGAGCTGCTGCAGATTCCACGGGTGTCTTCCCACAATCCTGTAACTCTGTGGCCTGCTTGGGACCTCCATCTCTTAAGGAAATCACAGATATGACAATTTCTACTTGCACGACTACCTCATATGCATTTCAGATGTTTAGCGTATAGCTGCTATTAAGTGTCATTTCCCTTTTTATGCATCTGCTCTGTTCTGTTCTGCATTCAAGACTCAGATCAGAGACCACCTTCCACAAGAAGCCTTCCTTGAGTGCGTGCCTTCCCAGCCCCTATAAACGGGTGACTGCTTTTTGTGTGTTTCTTTACGTTTATCTCTATCCAGCAACTTCAAGCGCTGTTGGAACTGCCCGTGCACTTGTCTGTCTTTCCTCTTGTGGGGAGGGGATCTCCACGGTGCGAGCTGGTCCCCCTCTTCCCGCAGTGGCCGGCACAGTGTCAGGCTCAGAGGAGAAGCTTGGTCCACGGCTGGTGGCAGGAACGGAGCGGAGCTCCAAAAAAATAAACCTTGGTTCAAAATTTTCCAAAATATATAAATGTGGAAACAAGTCTGCTGAGACTAGAAAGAATATTTTTAGATTCTTCAAAGAATATTCCTCAAGTATCTTTTACATATTTCAACTAATATTTCTAATCTTCATCATTTTTAATATCACCAAAACCTAAATTAGATCAAGTGTTGCTTTTTCTCCTGAATGATGAAATTTTCTAATGGCTTGTCATTGCTTGAATAATATCCAGTTTTTAAAATATAATTCTAAGAGATAATTGACTGACTAAATCAAAATGATAGCAACATCTTTTAGAGTAATACCATATGTAGAAATTAACTGTCAGTGATAATAGTGCAAAGGATAAGAAGGAAGAGTGGGAATTATTTTGCTTGAAATTTCTTATACTAAACACGAAACCATAATTATTACTTAAATATATATTGTGATATATTTCTATATATAGCACGCATGTATATAATGCACAGACATACACACATACATAAAGTAAAGTAATTATTTGAAGAGATATAAATAATAAACCAATAGTAGATAACGTGTAATCTTATATGAATCACAATTTAAAACCTGGAAGAAGAAAAAGTAAATAAAATCTAAAGAACAACTGGAACAAATGCAAAACAACAAGCAAGATGTTAGATTTAATTCAATCATGTCAATAATTGCATCAAATATAGTGGTCTGAAAACAACAATCAAAATAAATAATTGATGGACTGAGTAAAAATTGCTTCTCCTCCCTCAGTAATCTATGAGTACACAGAGAATCAGGAAAGATATAGCATATCTGACAAACTATCAATAAACTTGTCCAAACTGTCACTCATAGAACACCCAACAACAGCAGAATAGAATTATTTACAAGGGCACACGAAACATCCACCGAGGTAGAACACATTCTGGACCATAAAACAAAGCTCAGCTATTTAATTCAATGGTGATCATACAATGCGTGTTCTGTAAAATAACTAAATACTAAAAATAAATAACAGAAATATTTCTAGGAAAACATCAAATATCTGAAAATTGAAGAACACACTTCCAAATAACCCAATGGGACAAAGATGAGGTGATTACGGAAATTAGAATATATTTTGAATTTAAAGAAAATAAAAGTGCAGCATATCGAAGTTGATAGCATGTCGCTAATGTACTGTTTAAAGGAGTTTCAAAACATTAAATTCTTACATTAGAAAAGAAATAAGTTATCAAGTCAATTACTCAAGCTTCCACCTTAAGAAACAAAATGAAGAGTGAATTAAACCCAAAGCAGGCAGTGGAAAGAAGAAAGAAATACAAATGGGTAGTTACAAAATAGTCACAGGGATGTAAAATACAGCAGAGGGAATATAGCCAATAATATTGTAATAACTATGTATAGTGCCAGGTGGGAACTAGACTAATCAGGGCACCATTTCATAAATCATAGAAATGTCTAACCACTATGCTATACACCTGAAACTAATATAAAATAATGATGTTGAATTAAAAAATTAAAATTAAAAACAAGAAAAAAGAAAGATGAGAACAAAAATCCATAGAATTGAAAAAAGAAAACCAATAGAGAAAATCAGTGAAATCAGTTGTTTTTGGAAAAGATCAATTGATATCCATTAGCCAGATCAAGAAAAATAGGGAGAGAGGAGACCCACATTGCCAATCTCAAGATTGAAAGAACAATATTAAAGAACTAACAGACATTAAGAGTCTAATAGAGAAATATTATGGAAATATTATACATAGAATTTGGCAGCTTATAAAATGGACACATTTCTTGAAAGACAGATACTGCCAAATATTACTAAAGAGCTAAATGAGAGGATAATGATATAAACCATGACATTCTCATGATGGGCAGGGGCAGGAAGAGGCTTTTTCCAACAGATTTGTATGCTTGGGATGCAGACAAGTGGAAGTTGGGACAGGTGAGAGAGAACTGGGCCGCCTGGGATATGCCCAGTGTTTGCTGCTACAAAGGAAATGGTTTATTTGACCTCTCTGTGTCTCAGAAAAACCAAGGTGATTTTTGTCTCAAATACTCCAGCCAGTGCATGTATACAGATGTCTGTGTCTCTGGGAAGTTTTTCTGGCTCACTCCATGGATTTTATTACAACTTCTGACCGACTTCTACACTCTCTATATAATTATTATAGCAGGTCTTACAGGTTATTGTGCTCATTTATTTCATGACAGTCTCCCCATCTAGACTGAGCTCCTTTAAGCCATGGGCAGACCCTTATTTGTCCCTGTTACTCCAGGACCTAGGACAACCCTCGACACTGAGTCAAGATCTCCATAAATGTCTGTTGTGCCAATCCTCTTGATAGAATAGATACGACTTTTGCGTTTTGCCTTTGTCACTCACTCTTTTATTGTAAGCATTTCGTTTTGCTTTATAGTCTTCAAAATTATCACTTTAATGGCTGCATAAAAGTCCATCAAGTTCAAGTGCCATAATTTGCTACATTATTTTCACTTAGTATATTCAAGTTCTCTCCACTCTGTTAGTATTTGTTAAATATTTAATTTGATATTAATATGTCTTTTTTTGAATTTTGAAGACTTTGTGACATGATTTCAATTACTCATGTCTCAAATATACCTGTAGAACAGAATTTGACTACATTTTCATGAACAATTTTTGTCGATCAAAGTAATATTTAGTATTATAAGTAAGAATATGTGTATATGAACAAATAAGAATATGTGTATATGAACAAAGACTATATAATGTATACAAATAAATATACAACGATATGTAAATGTGTAAAATATCAATTATCGAGACACTTTATTGAGATGCAATTGACATCTAAGGAATATTTAACTATATACATGAATACGAGATGTTTACCATTTAAATTGGAAAAGATAGTGGTAAAGGAAACAGCTTACACTCACGTCAAACAAGTCTGAAGCAGATGGTTCAGTCTGGCAAAAGTCTAGGAAAAACCTAGTAACAAGACAGGAAAGTCAGCTTTGGAGCATAGGTCGCTGTAATGACAACCTGGAAATCAAGAGGTCAGCTGAGGGACATATAATTTTCTCCTTCTTTCCTGATCCATCTAATCTAAATGTAATTGATTAGTTTACATTTTTATATGTAATTATCGATCAAATTTCAAAAATCATTACCAGTAATTTATTTTTTAAACAGATTTATTGAGGTATAATTTATATGCAATAAGTCACACATATTGTACTGAAAATGTACAATTGAATGTTTTAACATATATGTATATACACATGCGAAACCATTATCATAATTAAGACTGAATAGTCCCATAACCCTGAAAGTTTTCTTGTGTATCTTCCCTTCAAGCCAGAATTCTCTGTGTCCTATCATAATCAAACCACCATTTACCTGCTTTCTGTCACTAAAAATTAGTTTGCTCTTTCTAAAATTTTACACAAATGGAGTCATACAGTACATATTCTTTTTGTCTGGTTTACTGTGCACCAGCAATTGTGGTAAAAATTTTTATATATGTTACCTATATCACTGTTTTTAAAGGGTGTCATCAAATTCTTCAAATGACACGTGACAAGAGAACGTAAGAGTCTTACCTAAATTTTTATGTCCTGCACTCACAGCCTGTGGACGTGGTCTCTGAGAACAGGAAAGAGTCTTACTCATCTCTTCTTTGTACGGTACTTATCCCTAAACCTGTGACCAGTCCTACAAAGCATATTTGTGTTGATTCCGACCAAACTGACGTAGGCTGGATTTAGAGGAGCGATAGAAAGCTACTTGACAACTCATGAATTCCTAGTTTAAGAAATGTTCCACTAAAGAATAATCAGTCACAAATCAAGTGATCTTGATTTCCTACAGGCCTGGAAACATGGCATCAAAAGTTGATCCGTAAAAGATGTGGCAGCTCTCATTTACTTAGGTCATCGTTCAAGTGATCCAGAATATTCTCTTACTGATTTTTTCCCTTAATATCAAAAATTTTTTAAGTTGAAAGTTAGAGCTTTTGAGACCTTTAGAATACATTTGCATATCTAGGTTTCAGAAATATTGACGTTAGAGATGATCATCTTGAAGAATGTCAGAGTACAGGTTCAAGGTCTAGTTCTTACGATCCCCACTGTGCGATCTCAACAGGTTTTTCTGAATTCCAGTGGCCTCATTGGGCAAATATGGATAATAGAAACCAATTCATGGGGCCATTGCAAAGATGAGTCAAAATAGGAAATAGGCAGAAATAGGTATATGCGTCAGGTAGAGTGTTTTGTATATTATCTTTGATAAGTAAGCATGAGTGTAACCAGCTGAAAAATTCAATGGCTTCTGGGCACTTAAATTTGAAAGCACTGGTAGAGGACAAGAGAAGCCAGATATAAGATCACATAGCACTTGAAGTCTGACTTCAGTGAGCCTCTTTCAGTTGATGTGTTTGACCTGTGTTTGGCAATTCTATATAATTGTGGATCTAAAGACAGGGCTGTGTTCAAACCACTGCGCATCGATGGCCAGCTGTTCAGACTCGGATGAGCCACTCCCTCTCTCTCAATCTCAGTGGCTTTGTTTGTAAAATATTAATAACTGTACCTGTTTGTCTTATCTCAGAGGGTTATTTTGAGAAAGAAATGGAATAACATATGTGAAAGTTCTTTGCAAACGACCCCAAATACTGCCAGAAAATCATCAAAGCATGATGGGTATGTATTGAGCCCTAGCGTAGTCATCTGGGTAACTGGCTTTATTGGCATCCACCCTGAAGGCAGGTGCCTCCGGCTCTATTGAGAAGTGTTTTACAGCGGTCGATTCAGCACGCTCGTCACACTCATGAGGGTCACCCGGGCGCATCACTTAGCCAGAGGTCAGGCTACAAACCGACAAGAAAGAAAAGACTCTGGTTACTGACTGAGACGCCCATGGCGGCTCCCGGGCTCCCCGCCATCAAGAAGGCTGTCAGCTGCAGGGACCCCCCCTCCCATGCTCCACTCTGGTGCCACAGCCGTCCCCAGGCAGGGGACCTTTGGTTCTCATTATGCAGCTGTCAAAGGCACCTGAATGAAACAAACTGATTTCGGAACCTCCCCAAAAGATCTGTAAGTTTGACGACAACCATTTCTTCTCATTACAAATGCCACAGGCCACCAAAGGTCTCCTTTCCACGTATCACACCCTTGACGTCATTCCGTGATGATCTTCTCTGCCAGGGCTCCTTTCGAAGGCAGCAGCACAGTCAGTTGGCACAAGGATGATCAAGCACGAGTCCCATGTTCTAGTCCCAGAAAAAATTCATCACAAGTGACTGGAAGGCGAGTCTCATACTGAGTTATCTGGTGACATAAGAAAGCAAACAGCCGAGTATCTAGGCTAGTTCTGGAAATAGAAAGCAGTGGAAAACAGGTGATATTTATTACCAAAGAGATATGAGTAAAACCGTGCAGATTTATAGTGGTAGAAAGGACTTGATTCATTGACTATTGCTTAATAAATAATATTTTTGACAAACATTTTCCACTGACTATAAAGGCAAGTAGGCAGTTCCCTGTCTGTGTCAGTGAATAGCAAAGAAAAAAAAGAGAGAGAAATGACCACTGCTGTCTTTAAACTTCTACCGCAGTGGAGAAGGCACACATGTGTCACACACACACACACACACACACACACACACACTGTAATATGAATGAATAATTTTTGAGGAAATTATGACTCTGCCATCAAGTTTATATATATATATATATATATATATATATATATATATATATATAAACCTTTAAAAAGTCTCTAAGCAAGAAAATTTGACTATCCTGGGCTAACTAGAAATTTATGGTCCAATTCTAGAAGCAGAATCTGGAGCTATGTTTTTTTTTCCCCTAGTCTTTTCCTTCTCTTCCTATGGGACAATGATTCTGTTTGGTTTTAAGAGCCTGAGAAGAGGCCCATCGTATTCAGGAGTCCCAGAGCTCTTCTGGTTATTGTAAATTTGAAAAATGCTAAAAAATAATAATAATAATAAAAAGCTGTAAGATGTGACTTAGGCCTCGAGTAGGAGCAGGAGGCAGATACACTCAAGGCTGGGCGGTGGTGGGGTTTAGATCTACAGGTCTGAGTGTGTGTGGTGGAGGGGAGAGGGTGTCAGGAAGTGCTCCTGTAAATTCTTTCAGACTTTGCTTTAAGATACAGGCAGAGACGTCCACCAATGAACACATCCAGCCTTGATTCCACTATCAAGTGATGCTGTTTCCTGGGTTCCCAGGTGGAATCAGGATGAAAACTCTGGTTGGTCATTCGATTAGGCAACTCCTGTTGTAGCCTTCTACATGGAAAAAAAAAGTGATCCAAGGCCATGGCTACTCAGACACATTTAGGAGTAGACAGCGAGGAGACAAGCTCATACAGTTGTCAAGATCCGACTTCTTTCTCTTTCTGCCTCTTGCTCTGATTTCTTTTGGGTTGACTTCATGCTAAGGCAGCTCTTTGAAGCAGACTTCAAAGATTAATTTGGCAAGTAAGTAAGTAAGTAAGTAAATAAATAAATAAATGGAAGAAGAGAGAGGAGAGGAGAGGAGAGGAGAGGAGAGAGAAGCAGACAGACCAGACTAAAACAGGAAATTCTCTAGTATGGTTAGAGCCAGCATGTCACAGATGCTCAGTAAATATAGGCTAGCTGAATCTAAATTTAATGACTGCCTGTTCAGGAATCAAAATACCTTTCTACATAGTCCAGTACTTTTTCTATTGCAGATATAACAAATAATATAAGGAGAAATAATAATAGATGAGCCCCGGACATCCACAATCAACCATGACAGAAAGGCCTGTGAACTACGACCGGTGTCACTTCGCTCTCCTAACAGCAATTAGGGTCACTTCAGCTCCTCTCCCTATCAATCTGTCTTCTAATTATTTCCTGCTGAAATCTTTAAGTGGAATAAGATCACAATCATCAAATTTGCAACCATATGTTCCTGGTTTTAATTCTGGGTCACCTCTTTCCTGTCTTCGTTCCTTTAAAGAAATTACTAATTCTTCTGAGCCGATTTCTTTAATCAGTACAATGAGGACAATGTCACATACCCCACCAGTTCCCTGGGATGAGGACTAATTTTGAGAGTGTAGTACAGTGACTGGCATACAGTAGTTTCTGTAAAAATGGATGTTATGTGGAAATCCAAATGACAAGGAGTCATGAAGCCTGTCTCTAATTTTCTCACTCACTTTGATTCCATTAATTTGCATGAGCTCATGATGCTACATTCCCAAAGGTTGATTAAGAACTTTTAAGTGTCTATACCTTCCTTTAACATTTGCCAAACAATTTGTTAATGACACCATTTTAAATGAGCCGGCATTTCATGAATTGTAATCAAATTAAGAATGATGCGGCATACGGTCGATAAAAACATTTTCTTTGGTGGGAATTAAATTCTGATTTTAATGATGAGACACATTAAGATGAGTTGATTTCTGATCAGCATCCTTCTGCTCGTCATCATGTACTTACTTTTCAATTCCAATCAAGTTGATTCATCCCAGATTGGGAGGCTCTTGAGGATAGTGGTCATGAGAAGGGATCCTGAAATTAACCTTCCTGCGTGCACGTTCCAGCATCGATATTTAAGATTTCCTGTAACCTTGGACAAAATGAATATGTGGTTCTTATAGATAAACTTTCCCGGTCGTCCCCTGGCCAGCTGGGGTTACATGCCATACCTCTGTACTCGTCTCCTTCTCTATAAATACCTTTGCAAGTAACATTGTGCATTGAGTAGAAGACAGAATTTTATTTTTGTTTCTATCTCGCCAGTAGGCAGGAAGGTCTCGAAAGGAATGACCTAGATATTCTAGATTAGCACAGAAGAGGACTCGTTAAATAATTATTGAGCAGATAAACGTACCTAACACTTGAAAACAGTAATGATACACGTAGCAGTAGCTGTCATGATAGTAGTATAAATTATAGTCGTAATGATAATAATAGTAACTAAAATAATTAATATTTAGTGAATGTGAAACACTTAAAATTTGCCAGGCACTGTTCTAAGGGTTTCCTGTTTATTCAATCACGTCCGCATTACGACAGCTCTGTGAGGTATGGACAACATTTTCCTCGTGATGTGTATGGAATTGATGCACAGGAAACCTTATAACCTGCCTGGGAATCACACAGCTAGTGAGTGGTGAAGCTAAGACCAAAATATAGGAAACTCAATTTTCCCAGGATCCTAAAATTTGCAGGGGCCCAAGTCATGTCTATGCATTTCTTGGCCTCTGTTTTCTCCAGGGAGGAGGTTGGGCTCCATCATCACTAAGACACAGTCTTACTCCAATTCTGTGATTCTATTCTTTATTCCTTTTTTGTGACTCCATTGTCCTTCTTGGCCACGCCACCCCTGCCGCTTTCTTCTTTACGGTCACATTTGTCATCGTGGCTTCTGGTCCCATTGGGCTCAGACTCCCATGACAGGGAGACCGTGTGGCTCTGACTTCTCCTGTTCTTTGCTCATCCCCCACCTTGAGGAGAAATCGGCTATAGTCAAGGGGATAATTAGCCACTGATTACCGCTGATCTATTCATTGGGAAGCACCGTAGGCCCTGATAGAGTGAGGTGGAGAACGGAATCACAGTGTCTGTGATCAGGGATTCAGGGGCACTTCCAGCTCCAGGATGGACATGGCATGTATTTTACTGATGAAAATTCTGTCCGCCATGATGTTTGCTGGATAAAGCTCCACGCGCGAGGTCCCACTGCAGGTCCTCGTGTGTTGGCTTGACCGTGCGCCCCTGGAGCGCCGGTGTTACAAAGGCAGGAGCTCCGTGCAGGTTATCCGTGAGTCCCTCCACTCACACGATCAGAACTCAATAAATATTGGTAGAATAAATAAATGGACTGCTCTAAGCTTTGGTTTTTGCATTTTGTGCAAGGAGGATAATGATCGCTACCTCATTGCATTATTAGTTGTACTCCAAAGCACATGTATAATGAGCTTGGCTATGGCCATCATATAAGAAGAATATAGCAAAAGTAACTGCTCTTTATTTTATGAATAAATTGTTATGATTTGGATGACGAATGACGAATGATTGAATAAATGAATGGATGGATTATTGAATAAATGAATAAATTAATTCAGGGATGACCTATAAGTTTGATCCGTCTGGTCACTATGGATATTAATTATAGCTGATTATCTGTTACTTTCTTAATAAAACATCCCTACTTCTCTGTTTAGTTTCGATGTCAATAGCACATTACTTTCTTATTTTTGTTCTGCCTGGAGGAAGGATCACGTATAGCTTTATTATTTTTGTAGCTTCTCAAGGTAGTTGCTGATTCACATTCATCAATGAAAACAAATATTTCTGGAGACACTGCTCTAAGCAATCAAGTGCTAAGTTGTTTCGTGCTGACAGAGAGGCAGCCAGTATTCTCATTATCGTCGACTGACCTTTCTTCCAAACCCCTTATAGTTACAGAAGTCAAAAACTTAGGTTCTGGGTATAAAATTTCTACCAACCGTGGGGACATTTGATGAGAAGAGTGGAACAAATAGCACATTTCAATATAATTTTATTTTCTGATACCAAGCGAAAATACAGAAATGTGTGGCGTTCTGTGGCCTCACTCCTCTGTGTACCCTTTTCCTTCCTGACTGTCGGGGGACACGGTGGAGAACCGGGTGGACACAATGTCTTCTTGACACTGGATAGAAGCGATCGGCACGAGTCCAGGGCTTGCCTCGGGGGGTACTGGCCCCCAAGTGGGTCACGTCTGCATTGGGGTGAAGTCATTCTTGGGTGCTAAGCTAGACCACGCTTCAACACAGTTCGAGTTTTCACAAATCACAGGATAGCTTCTACAATAAAGAATTCTTTGAACCAAAATATCAGTAATACTGAGGTTAAGAAGCCTTTTCTCTAGACCATGGGTGTGGTTATTTTGAATGAATCCATATTGAATTATGATTGAAGTAGCTCTTTTTTTTTTTTTAATACTTCTAAGAATCCCTAGTAGAAATAGTTTCAAAACACAATTTGACAATTTTCATTCCAAGACAAAAATATTGATATATAGCGGTCTTCCATTGGGGTCCAGGGATCTGCATTAAAAAAAATATTTATTTATTTATTTATTTATAAATATATATTTATTTATAAATATATATTTATTTATAAAACATATTTATTTATAAAATATATAATATATATTTATTTATAAATATATATGTTTATTTATAAAATATATAATATATATTTATTTATAAATATATATTTATAAATATATATTATAAATATATATTTATAAATATATATTTATATATTTATATAAAATCCACCCCAGGTGATTCTGCCATAAAATTCAACGAATCTTACTTTGAGAAATAACCCAGGAAGAAATATAGTCTGAATAAGACTCTATGTAGTATAATTTTCTCATATATCATAATTATTTACAGATCTATCTTCCTTGCTGAAGTTCTAAATCAGATATTTTATATTTAGAAAGATGTTCCACCTTTTCTGGCATCACAAAGCTCCTGGAAATATGGCAATAAAGAATTTGGAGCAAGGCCCACCCCTCCTGACAGTTGCTAAACCTGGGTTTAATGGACTCGGCTGCATTCCCACCCCCACTCCCACCCCCCACCCCCCCACCCCTGCATCCCGTCAGCCTCCAGGTCTGCCCCCAGGGCGCAGGACTGCGCCTTGCCAGCTTCTCACTACTTCCCCAGTGAGAAGATGCCCAGTGTATAGAGTGTGCGTGTTTTACATGCCCTGGTAGATGTGGGGCAGGAACACTTGGACAAGAGCCTAGCGACATTGTTTCCTATCATATCTTGTTAGGGAGAGACATTCACATGCTCAATTCTGGAAGTATCCCCACCAATTAAAGAGTTTGTCCATTTGTGCACACGCAATGCGCGGCATACCCCTGTAATTATAATTCTGGTGGCCGTGCGATCTTTCATCCAGTTTAAAACCAGTGCTAACTTAGACATTCTCTTCTTGGGGGGTGTTTTTGCCCTTTTGATCTTTAATAAAATAGTCAAGAGAGTAATAAATGTTTTTAATATGTTGTTACTTTCCCTTTTAATTTTTTCCCTTTAGGATACAATTCTATTAAATTTATCAGCTCAAAATATGACCTGTAATGATTTAAAATAAATTACTTACCATAGTCTCCACTGTCCAACTTAACAATGACTCTGGTGGAGAAAAAAAGTATATTACTCTCAAAAATGCACGATTCTGTTGCAAATCTTCTCCACAATCCTCTTCTCTTCCTGTTAGCCTTGTTCCCTGGCAACAAATCCCAATGTAAGAGATTTTGAAAGAAAAGCATCTTTTTCCAAAAATGCCAGTTGGATTCAGTGAAGGTAAAATTTTTTATTAGCAAAAGAATATCTCATAAGCTTTTTCATTCATTCTTTATCATAAATAGTTATATAAAATTGATAGCTATTTTATACTTTCAATGTAGTTACTAATTTTTCTCTAGTTTTTTTTTTTTTTAATGTAAAAATTGTCTATTTGGGATTCATCTAAGACTAGATCTTGTTATCTTGATGTAATAAGCTCACGGCCTATAGAACCACTGATTAGAACAATTTGGTTACCCAGGTTCATGAAGGCAGGATGTGGGTGGGGGCAGAGAGGGTGGCTGGTATGGACCAATATTGCTTCTATCTGGCACGTCTCGAGTGAACACATAGATAGGTTACAAACATTTGCCGCTGTCACATGAATAGTTCCTGAAGGAATTAAGGAACCTGAGGCTATGCTTTAAATAAGGAAAACACTGAGGGGAAGGAGGGAGAGAGAGAGAGGAGAGGGAGAGGGGAGGCAGGGGGCAGAGAGAGAGAGAGAGAGAGAGAGAGAGAGAAAATGCACCATGGGGAGAATGCAAGTAGTTTAAATAAAAAATGTCTTGCCACGGCTATATTTAGATGCGGTGTTATGTTTTGTACATCAGACCGGAAAACCTAGAGACAGGACATGGGCTGGGGAAGGAGGGGCCGGAGGGGCTGGGGTTATACCAGGTGCTTAGTTAAACTTGTTTAAGATCTTGCTTTCAAACTGCTTCTAATATTTCTGTACCATACTCTTATCAACAGCCCAACATATGACCTTAAAACCATTGAAAGGTGTCCCTTCTAGAGAATACCTACAGAAGTGACTGCTCCTGTGTCATACATTCTCTTAGCCAAATGCAGCTAACTGGCTGAGTATTTGGACTTCTTCCTCTCCTAAAACAAGGCCGGAAGAAACCGTTCACAGCTGCTTTGTACAGTCTCTTTAACCGCTGAGGAGTTCTGGCTGCGTTGAATTTCTTGGAACCCAAAGGCATAGATTCTGCCATAAAGTTGAGTCAGCAGGTAGAAGGGAAGCACGAATGAGGTTGCATGCTGGTAGGTGCAGCAAAGGAAAACATGGAGAAGCAGAGTGTGCAGGCGGCACGGGGCGGAGAGAAAGCCTTGTCCTGGGGAGGCCGGCTGGGACTCTCGGGCTGTCTGGGATGTATTTGGAGGTGGAGAGACGTTGTCCAGATAGGCAGGGTGTGGAGGTGAGGGGAGGCGTGGGCAGAGGTGAGCCCTGGGGAAGCACTGTGTCCTGTCGATGGACCGCAGATACTGCGAGGTGGGTGGGGAGCTAAACTGTAGTTCCAGTGGGTGAAAAGTAAGGACTGGGTGAAAAAAGGAAGGGTCTCCTTTTCTTCTCTCTTTTTTTTCCCCTCTTTTTCTTTTCTTTTCTTTTCTTTTCTTTTCTTTTCTTTTCTTTTCTTTTCTTTTCTTTTCTTTTCTTTTTTCTTTTCCTTTCCTTTCCTTTTCTTTTCTTTTCATCTGCCCCACCCTTCATTTGAGTTTTTAACTATTTACAAAACCTCTTCCTAAATGTAATTGCTTTTGCAATCTTTCTGAGAGCATAGCTTTGGTACTCCATAACCCGGACGTAATCTGAAATTTATCTGGTTCTGAGCTCTGTGCATTTCAGATTCCAACTGGTATTTTTGTATAGTCACTGGCTGCTCCTCTATATAGTGCTGTATTTCTAGCCAAGTGAATAACTGCCATCCCCCTTTCCTGAACACCCCGAAACTGAAATGCAGCCTCTTAACAAAAGCAAAGGGTTCTGGACAGGGCAATCCCAATGCTCAGCTCAAGGGTGGACACTGGAGGAAGGGGGAATGTGGAAGAGAGATAAGGAGGCTCTATTTCCTCAGTCTTAGGACTCGCAGGTTGGAAAGTGACAGCCAGCAGGCATTTAAAGACTCTGCTTCTTCAAAGGAAAAGCACTAGGGATTTGGTTTCATTCGTCCTATCTCCTATTCTCACTTGGAGAGAGTGGCAGCTGCAAGTTCTCTGTGGCACTAATTGCCTTTCTCTGATCACGCTTTCCTGTCTCCAACCCTGACAGTCTCTCTCCGGTCAAGTTTATATCTAAATCTGCACTCCACAGCCCTGACAAAAACCTCATGTACGTTCAGCAGTTCAGTTAGCCTCTGAGAGGAATAAACATCTTGCTACAACATCTGTGTTTGGATCAGTATTTCTTCAGAAAGGTGAACCCCTAATTGATGGATATTAGATTGCATTCATGGTAGATTTTAGGCTCTGTTTTTAATAAATCTGATAATGTTTTGGGCAAGAAGGAAAAAAAAAAGGAATTGTTATGGAAATAGGAGAGACAGTGTAGGATATGAATTGGCATCAAATGAGGGTTTCTCAGCTGCCTGATGAATGAGAGTTTTCACTCCTGCTCCTAATCAGACAGTCGTGGGTTTGAATCTCAACTTGCTGTTTAATTAGGCAAACTAATCCTCTTGTTTTCAGAATAGCATCTTGTTCTTCCTTTCAGCTTTCTACTCTGCATCTTTCGTTTCGCTCTGTGTGTCTGCCTAGCCCGCTGGACCGCGAGCTTTCTCAGGAGAATGATGGTCCATCCAGCTCCACGCTGCCCCAGAGTAGCCACAGGACGTATGTTTCACAAATGAACAAATCTATCCCATCGTGTTCCTTCCATTCCGTTTCAACTGTGAAAAGTTATTGGTGCAATTCCTCAATATTATTGAATATTTTCTTCTCCCCGCTTCCTACTTTAGCAAGCCCAGGAAACAGTTTTTCACATTAATTCGTGGGTCTTCAAAGTCAGAAAAAAGTTCACCTAACTTCCACATTGTTAATCAACTGAAGGGTGAAGTATCGGTGGACAAATATAATGTCCTCACCAGGAAAAAGTTACGGGTAAGGTAGTTGTTCTGCTGTTTTAAGATTTGAAATGACGGCACAATTTAGAGTTAGCCACGAATATAGAAATGGACTGTCAACTAGTATTAATGGGATTGATTTTCAACATTATGGTGATTTGGTTGCTCAAATTGGCAGTTTTTATTTAGTATGGAAGAGATCTGTCTGGTATAAAGTTAGCCGCAGGGATGTAGAGTACAGCATAGGGGACATAGTAATATTGTAATCACTACGTACGGTGTCAGTCAGATGGGGACTAGACTTAGAGTGGAGATCATTTCTTAAGGTATATAAATGTCTGATCACTACGTAATACACTTAAACCTTAAATATAATATTTTGTGGCAACTATAATTAAAAATAAATTTTAAATATTATATAAAAATTAAAAGAAAGAAGATAAGGTCAGTAGTCTCCTACTACATTAATCTGTATATTTAAAACAAAGAAATTCCATTTTTCTTTAAAATCTGGGGCTGATTGTGTAGATAGAGGATAAACAAGAACCAAAAGTGAAAAAAAAAAAAAAAAAGCAAAAAAACATGATAGAAGCCAATGTCCTCAAGGCAGCAGTGGGAAGGGATGGAGAATGAGTGGCAGCATCCTAGTTCACCATGGTTACCTCCACTTCCCGTTGCAAACTCCACGCTCAGGCCAAGTGTGAGCCACCATTTATCATCACCGATGCAGGGTTGATTTTCTTAATTTAGGTTTACAAGGAAAGTGAGATACTCGCTGACCTCAACCCTCCATTAAATGTGGGGAGGGTGGAGAAAGTTCTAGATATGCAAAGTATTTTTTTTTTTAAATAGCATCATTGACATATCTTTGTTAAAGTGAGACATAGTTCTCGGATTTAAACCAAGTGCTCATCTGTCCGTGGAATAAACGCGAAATGAGTTGTGAGCTCTACCCCGATTCCTTCCTTCCTGTCCTCGCTCACTGTAGGAATTGCTGTGATTGATTGGAGCCTGCTGAGTGTCCGCCCCGCCTTGGACCCCAGGCTCAGGCTCAGTCGCCTGCCCTCTGTCATGCCTGTGGAGTGCCTTGGGCACAGTGCCACGGCCACAGAGTTCTCAGCCGGGGTCCTGAACAGAAACGAGCCGGCGGTAGCCGGGGCTGACCCCCAGCAAGTTGATAAGACTTTCTTGCCTTTGTTTTGTTTGGTTTTGTCTTTAAAGTACTAATAAGAGTCCTACTTCACTCATTTCGTGAGATGACTTTTAAATGCCTAGAATATTGGTAAGCAGGATTCTTTTTTAAAAATTTTCAAAAGATTTTGTATTTTCTCTTTTTATATTGTCTTACACTTTAGTTAAGGTGGTATACCTCAGTGTCCTTGAGGGTTTAATGATCAAATAATGGTTACTATTTATTGGAGGATTTTATTAATAGTCTCAGCACTGCTAAGTAGTCTATAGACATTATTATACTTAATTTATCAAAATAAATGCATGGTTCTATCTTTTCCCAGTTTTATAGAGAAGGGAACTGAAACCCAGGAGTCAATAGTTAATTAAAAATTCTACATAGATTCTACTAAATCCTGTGGTCTTTTAATTACATCACAAAACTAGCATATGGGGTCAAGATTCAAATCAAGTATAAATCTAAAACTCATGGTGTTAGCCATAATTTAAAACTTTATTTTATAGTTCTTTGTGCCTAGATTCCCTGTGAAATACCAGGATCTAATACAAGAATAAACAATTATTTAGTAAGCACATGGATAGACTATATATATGAAACATAAAATGTGTACCTACTATTTACAAATGCATGTTTGTAAATACACTATGATCTGTTGGCAAATATTCTAGAATTTAGCACAGCTAAGAAAGAATTGCTAATATTTAACATACTATGTCAATGATACTGTATCAATAGCTCTTTCATTCATGTAATTCTAAGTAGAAGAAAATAATTTCAAATTCACTTATACGGATTATAGCAACGATAATCCCACGTAAAGAAACCGCAATACCCCCCATTCACTTAGACGGCACTAAAATCGTGTGGCATGAGATCATTTATATGCATTGTCTCTATTAATAGTTTGTTTCCCTGTGAAGTTATCTTATGAAGGAAGTCCGTTCATCTCCAGTTTCTAGAAAGGAATCTGGTGTTCAGAAAACCTGCCCTCTTTACTCAAAGTCTCAGAGTTACAATCTTTCACAGAACTGTCTCTACAGACCAGGCTCCCGATCCCAGATACGCTGCCTCCACCCCAGCGCTCACGCGGCCAGCAAGATGCTTATCCCCCTCCTCCGGGCAGCAGACTTCCACTGGATCATACGGATTGGTGGTTTGTAATTTCCAAGTGTGATTCGGAGACTCACCTGTAAATAAACCACGTTGGCCAAGCCGGTCCCAAAAGGAGATATGACTCTAGAAATGGAGATGCTCCAGCTTGGAGGTGAGACTGTTTTCCCCACGTGATCTCCTCTCTCGACCCACTTTCCAGCTCTCAGATTGTCCGGCCAGAGGAAGGCTGCGATGAGAGAAGCCCTGCACATCGTCTGATGTGGGCTGGCACAGGGCAGCACATGGACATGAAACGCCCCTTCTCTCTCCACCTCTGCCTTCGGTCTGCACCTGCCCCTTCCCCTGAGAAGTCCTAGCGTGACATGACCGAGGGCTGCGCCAGGAGACGCATGGCCAGGGCGCTGGTGGCTCCGTGTGCATGTGAACGATGCAGACCTTTGATGAACTGACCGAAAGACGCGCTTGGCTCTTTGTGGGAACTCCAGCCCAGCACTAGGAGGAGGGTCGGCGGTAGCTCACTGGTGGCTTGCAGAAACGTCAGCACCTCCAGGTGGCGATGACAGAGGAGAAGGCTCCGAGACTAACCGCCAGAGGGCTTGGAGAAGCACGGCCCTGAGCGACACACGATGGCCGGCCACACAGCTGCACAGCTGCCCACCGACAGTCCACCAGCCCGCGGTCTCCTGAGAGTCGGCGTCCTCCCCACTCAGTGAAGACGGGGACATCTGCCTCTGAGAAGGGACTAGATGAGGTCATTGTTCGAAATGTCCAGTTCAATGAGCGAAACGGTAGATAGTATTACAGTAGATAACAAATGGTAAATAACAGTCTTATCCTATTAGGTGAGACATACTTGCATTATACGACACTACATAATGGTAGTGACAACCAAGTGCCGATTCAGGGCGATAGAGACAAAACGAGGTCCCAAGTTCAATGGGATGGGCAACAGAATTCCAGCAGAACCGTGCGGGAAGGAAAGAGCAGGAAGAGCTATGTGCTGGCTGAGCCGGGACTCAGGTCGGCCAGCTCTTGTTTTTGCAATATAACGGCTGTAGGGTCTCGTCCAGAAGGTTAGCCTTTAGGCCTCAGTTTCCATATCAGTGAACTGACCACAGTAATAGTTTTTCACTCATAGATTTTAAGGAAGGATATCTATTTTTTAAACTGTGTAAACTTTTTTTTAAAAAGATCTCTGTAAATTACTGAATTCAATGCCTGACACCTGCGGAACCCTCACTCGATATTAGATGTTACCGTTATTATTATTTATTAAGTACCACTCAATACCTGACTCTGGCTCGCAATATAACCTGATTCTCTCCACCGCCAACATCCCC
>CM053511.1:2317348-2340417 GCA_028627145.1 Eidolon dupreanum | reverse complement strand
TAAGTTATTGGCAGCTGAAAGCTACACTGTGTTTTCTCATCATCTGATTTGCTGTTTACAACAATCTTTTGAAGGAAGTAAGGAAGAAACTCATTCTACAGAGAAGCAAACTGAGTCTCAGAGCCGAACGAGCTGGTAGCCGTGAAAGGTGAGCATGGGCACGAACAGGGTCTAACAGCACAAAAAGAAAGGCAGCGGCCTAGGTACGGGGGTTCTGGTTGGGAGGGGTCACCGGAAGAAGGCGTGAGATTGACAATCAGTAAAAATGAGGCGCCTCCCACGGGATATATATTCAACCATTGTTAAAGCTGAGTCTCGAAAAAGCCTAATCTGTGTTCAAGTGACTGATGAAGACGCTGTATACCGTTCATTCGTATAAGACTTAACTAAGTCATGACCCTGGACGTTAAGAAAAACCACAAAGATGTTCTCTTTTCAATGGGAATTAGTTAGTTAAACTTAGGCTAATTTAACTCTAGTCTGAGGGAGTCTGCTAACCTTCTGTGTTACCTTAAGTAGATGACCTGTACTTTCTAGAATTGAGTTTCCTTGTTTGGTGAAATGACACAGTTGGGGGAACCAGCCCCCACTACCTGCTCAACTCTCGATTTGTGATTTCATTGTTGCATTTGGCTAATGAAGTACAGGTGTCAGCTGAGAGGTGACTTCTTTACCTTCAAAATGATTCATTTTTCTCAATAAAGGATTAACCGATCTTGTATTGAATACAGTTTTCAATAGTTAACAAGCTCTAGCTATTTCTAAGAGTGTTTCTGCGTCTTGGAGATGGCACCCTGCCATCATTTAACTTGACTTAAAAAATGAGGTAGTTCTCCACTTTTTATTTAAAGTAAAGTTTTTTAAACCTCAAGTTCTGCTAGAAATTGGCTCAAAATTAAAGGTATTTGTAATCGTGGGTATCACTTTTGACTCATACGACTGATTCCAGTATGCAACTGAGGTTACCAAGTCTCATTCCAAATTATGATAAAGGATAGGAAATACCGTGTGTACCAAAGCCGGGACCTTTAACCCAGATCGGTGCGCATGACAAATTGGTGGCCGGCAACTGATAAATCAGTGTAGGAGGTGGTCAGCAGGGCCGCAGTTCAGGACAGAATATGGAACGGATAACCTTCCTTCGGCCTGCCTTTTCTACCTGTTTCTTTTCTCCCAATCTTTGTTTATCTCTCTTTTGACCTTTATCTCCAGATAGTACATCATTCTTTGGACCAGAAAGCATGTTTCATTTTTTTGGCACGATCGTGTTCTTCGTCCTGGCCCGGTTCTGTTTTCCCAATCACCCCAGGAAATTACTCTGCTTCATGGCAGCAGAAGCTTCCTCTGGCACTGGTTAGCTTGGCTAGCCTCATGCCAGGTGGTCCGTAACCCTAGGAAAGAGGATTCAATGACCATAGCACTGAGGGAGCTTAATCCAGATCATCTGTGTCAGTGTGATAATGTATCTGAGAGCACTCGGAAACTGTAGGGAATTAGTCACATGTTATTGGATTTGTAAAACCATCTCTGACTTTACTAAATACGTATATGAGTATGTGTGTGAGAAGATGCGTGTGCATACACGCATGTATGTACATACGTACGTGTAAACGCAGGACTGTGTATATGTGTATGTGTGTATGTGTTATATGTTTATATGTCACATAAACATATAACACATACACACATACACATATACACATAATATAAACATATTATGTGATATATGTTTGTGCATGGTCTATATGGATGTCTCTATGTGCCTGTGTTTATATCTGTGTTTGTGTGGACAAGTATGCCATAAATTTGACTGAGCTAATTGGACCTTTTCTTGGTGCACAATAATTACTTCCCCATTTAACCTCGACCTTGACCCACATTAGTGCAGGTCTTTTCATCTCTTGGTTTCCTGTGTCTGCATATTTCTTCAGAATACAGTAGAACTCCTTGATTTCCCTTCGAGACACAGCCTTGCCCTAGTTTCTGAGACAGGTCCTGGGGAAGGCATGAGGAATTTTTAAAGTACTCTGCTTTAAGACAGAGTGCTGATGTCACTCATGACATGAGTAATTCTATGCCCCATGTAGAATATCTGGTATTCTGCCCAGTCACATTTCCAAATCTTTAACTCGGTTCTCTCTAACACTGGAGTGTCCCTCTTGCTGGCCCAAGCCCTGCCCGTGGCTGGAGGCCAGCCTTTGCTTGCGAGCCACACGTCCACCCCCACCGATTGCCTTTATGACTCTGCATATTAGGGGCTCAAGGCTTCCCACAATCTCCACCCATCTGTTGAAACACTTCAGACTGAAACATTGCTTGATCCTGACAGTAATCTGTTACTTAAGCCTTCAGATAGCAATGATAAAAAAATAAAATAACTGTCTATCCCCAGTGGATATATTTTAAGACATTGTGAAAATAGCCAACAATAGCAAGAGGGGAAAAATTGTCGTTGAGCACAATATGCCTAGGTTTGCAAGGCAAGTAGTAAGTCGTTCCCTTTTTACATCATCATCATTCTTGGGTTAATCAAAATGAGAAAAGATGAAAACAGGTAGAGTTCAGAGACGGAGATTGCCCAAAGGGTGGGTTGAAGGTGTTGTGTATGGATTTACTTGGACATTTAAATAATATTGAAAATGTAATGATTTGGAATTTTGGTTGTTTCAGAAATGTCTGTACCGTATCTCACATATTCCTCGGGCATCATGTTCTTCTGCTTATCAGGCTTCCTTCCAGCCTTACCTGCAAAAAAGCCTGCTGTATGGCACGGGGCTGCCTGCTTCTGAGCATCTCACCGGTTCCTGGATGTGACTTTCATTTCACTCTCAAAGGTCTAGACGTGTTGCTCGTGATGGTGCAAGTCATAGCTGAGCTGCTTTTCCTGAATCTGAAATTCCCTGGGCTCCTTAGCAACATCAGAAAATAAAACAAATTCATTATAACAGAAACGAGATAAGAAACACGAAGACCCTGCCTTGAAACGAAAGTTTGAAAGCCTTACAAGATAATTAAAAATGTTTTCAAAATCAAACGCACGATTCCAGCAGCATGGTATCGTGAAAGGATTTGGAAGGTTCTTCTCCTTCACACGTGTCACGTCTGTCTCACCTGAGGCGATTCACCATCTCCTGAACTACAGTCACTGCATCTATAAATCTGGAATAATCATAGATACCTTTTCTTAAAATAGGGACTGTCAGACAATTTCTTACGCTTTAGCATCTCTGATTATGTAATGCCTCCTGTATTCCTCTAGGAAGAGGAAGAAGCAGAAACAGAAAGATTGCAATGGACCTTTTCTGCCCACCTGCGAATCCGAGTCTGACATGCACGTCGTTCTCCCTGACACAGGCTGGGCAAGCTGAGCCGCGAGGCACACTGGATCCGACCATGCCCACCGCAAAGAGGAAAGCAAAGACCTACAGACAGACACGGTTGTCCCTCTCCTTCTCATTCAGGCTCATCCATCATCTCTAACTTCTTGGTTCCCTGAAGACAAAGCTTCTTGCCCGGCCAAGCTCTACACATCCCTTGCGTTAGTCTCCTCCTCTACGAGGTCCCGTAATGCTACGGATTTATAGACACGGTGTTCCTTAACCCGCCGTGTCACCACACTGCGTGCCCCTGGCGTTTTGATTTTTCTCCGCCACTAAACTGTAAGCTGCTTACAGGCAGGGTACGTTCCGTTCACGATTTAAAGTGCATTACAAAGTAATATACACATAGTAGGTACTATAAACATGAATTGTTGATTGAATAAATGACCACACACACACACACACACACGTCACTTCCTATAACCATCCTTAACGTGACTTTGTCCACTGACAGAAAAATCATGACCTCGAAATGAGTCATTCTTATTTATGAATACCTCTAACCACTGCAACTTTTCTTTTTATCCCAAGACAAAATTTGACTCCCATTAGACTCACAAAAAAATTGTGGCTCTGTTATCTGGGGTCTTATGCAACGACGGTTTCTTATCCCACAAAATAAAAATCAACAACTAGGATACCCTTTGTAATTTAGGAAACATGTTTTTCACATATTAACTGCCATGACAACTTTATATATTCATGATGTATTTTATTCATATCTATATTATCATTCTGGGTTCAATTAGGAAATAGAAACCACGCCAGATGTTCCAAAAGAGAAAAAATAATATGATAATTGTTAACCAAGTTTGGAAGACCTGAAAGGAAAAAGAGGAGAGAAGACAAAGAGTTGGAATGATTAACCCTTAGAAGTTCAGCGGCGAAATGGACCTGGGGTTCAGACCTTGGCTGGTGCTGGCGGCCGGCGGGACCGGTAACGAGGCTGCTTCTGTGAGTACCAGGAATGCTGCGAACGGGCCTAAAGCTGCTTGTCTGAAGAGCCGTTGCTTCAGGAAAGCTCACACACAGGATAAAAACGGGAGTAGACGGCAACGGAGAAGAAGTGCACCCTGCCCTCCTCACCAGCCTCCAGCCGCCCTCCTGTGCTCCCGACTGGCAGATGATAAAATGGAGACAGTTTGCAAAACAGAGGCTTCCTGGGCTGAGCCAGAGCCCAGCTGCATAAAGCAGGGAGGAAAAGGGTGAGGTTACTGCCTGGGGACACAGTGTGAGGACTGCACACTCGTTTTGTGTCCCAGAGGGTTGAAGACAAGAAGCCCACCCCGGATTGTCTGCGGGCGTCCGCCCAGTCGGTAGGGTGCGTGGCACAGGCTTGGATCTGTCTTTCTTCCTCAGATACAGTGCCAGATGATCAGCTCATTCCTCACGCTCCCTCGACATCAGGGAACGTGTGTGCACGCGTGTATGCGTGTGCGTGTGTACGAGTATGCGTGCGTGTGTATGAGTATGCGTGTGCGTGTGTACGAGTATGCATGCACGTGTATGAGTATGCGTGCGTGTGTATGCGTGTATGCACGTGTGGGGGGTGGTAGGTACAGTAACGGTAGAAAATTAGAAAACTCGGGTCTGTGTGTCGCCGGCGTGCAGCGCTCACAAAGAGCGTGAGCAAGTCGCGCTGCCTACCGAGCCTGACTCGGCTCCAGGTGCTCCTGACGCCTTCCTACATAACGAGGTGAAGTCACGCAGTGAATAAATGTTGAGCAGCCGTGTTATGCGCCGGGAGTAACATGATCAAAAGACGACCAAGGTCGCCCTCTCTGCGGGTGAGAATCTAGCTAGGGCCCGCGGCATCCGTGAAGCGGCCACACGGAGTGTAGAGATTACACGCAGAGTAAGTATATGGTTGCAGCTGAGTTCATGGCAGAAACCCCAGGTGTGAGATATAGCAGAGCCAAGGAGCCTTGGGATAGAGCCTGGAAGACTTCCTGTTGCAGAGGGGGTGGGAGGTGCCTGGATGGGGCGGGATGGGGAGGAAGTAGCAGGGGTGGGGAGGTGGAGAGGGCATTCCAGGTGGAAGGGGCAGCACCGGTCCTTGGAGGAGGGAGCATGGCTCATTCACGGACCTGGACAAAGGCCATGGGACTGGCCTGACGCCCAGAGGACGTGTGGGACGGAGATGAGCCCGGAGCGAGAGCAGCAGCCAGAACCCTGAGCTGGTGAAGGTGCTAGAGCTTTGTACACTGCGAAGTGCTAATAAAATAATATATGTGCTTATTGTTCCTGGGATTTAAAATAATACTGAGGCTTGTTTTTTTGTTTGTTTGTTTACTCTCTGCCATTTAGAAAGTACATTATAGGAACCAGAAGGAAAGACGGAAACTGACAAGAAATCAGAAACTTGAAGCTTCACGGAAACCATGTTTATCTCCCCAAATCGAAGTTGCCTTCCCACTGCCTGCATCAAGGAAGCTAAGACCTCGGAGGGAGAAGGATGCTAACACCACGCTGTGTAAGTTCTTTCATCAGATATTTAAAATGTAATAATAATGTGGGCTTAAAAGGTTTGATTGCTTGATCACAGCAGCTTGTTAATTAAAGGTGCCGAGAGGGGAATGATAGAGAGGGGAAATTTGCACCTGAGGGAGAAACAGGATTAGTCTGCCTGAGAAATCAGATTAGTGTTCCTGGCAGCAGGCCAACTGCTGAGGACGCGTACAGAACCTCTGGAGAAAGGATTCTGTGTCTTTGCTGGTGGTCCGCGGGCCGGGCCTCCCCTGCACGCATCCAAGGGCCGGGGGGAGAGAGAGAGCCCCCCAGACTGCGCACCCCAGACATCGACTTGCCTCCCCAGCATTAGATGTGTGACTTGCCAGTTGCTGCTGGTGGAGATGACAGCGTGTGCAATTCGCGTGGCTGAGAAGCTCGCGTGGCACGCGCGATTAACGAGAAAGGCTGGTGTGCACGTCCTCTGCTGAGAGACGTGGGTCTCGTCCCATCCCGAGGGCCCCACTGGGTTTGGCTCATGTCACAGTGGCCCGCGTTTCAGCAAACCCAGCAGCTTGGTTTCAGGAGGGAATGACGAGGTGGAGAAGCCTGGGAAGTCCGGAGGACGGTGACACCCAGCTCGTGTGCCACGGTGGCAGGACAGAACCACACAGGCCTGGAAGCCGGGGGCCGGGGTTAGAGCCCCGCCTTCTCCAGCCAGGAGTCCTGTGACCTTGGGCCACCTGGCTTAACCTCTCTGAGCATCAGATCACCTGTTATAAAACGAGACACATAAAACTTATCCTTGGGTGCTCTGCAGAATGTTTAGGTAACGAAGCATGACTGTTTCTGTCAAACTGCTCGTGATAAGAAAAGGCCGCTGTGGGCGTTAGAGCGAAGTGTTTTCACTCGTCTTTTTACCCTCTGCTGAGACTGGCACGGAAACCCCAGCTCCCTCGGGGCTGACGGTTCTCACCTGAACTGCTAACCCCACACTGGCCATTCCACCTAACGTATCCCGAGGGGCTGCTCCCCGGCAGCCAGGGGACAGTCCCAGTTTCCATTTGGATCATTTCATTCAGCAATTCATTTCTCCAGCCTTCGGCGGGTGCCCGCCACGTCGCCCCTCTGGCCACACTGGGGCGCAGCTGACCCAGGCGTCGCGCGTGCCCCCGACCCAGAATGGCTCTAAGCGCAATGCAGAGAGCGCACGTGCATCCGTGACGTCATTCGCCCACGGCCTTGTCCTTCCTCCTCCCTGCAGAGAATTCTGAATCAAGGGCCCATCTTATCTTCCTTCTAATACTTTTTCCTTCCAGAGAATTACCGAGCGTGAGGGAAACTAGGGCTTTCCCAGATGTCCAGTTAGTCGGAAGTGTGGGTGGCCCGGGGAGCCACTCATGCCTCGCTTCTCAGGTAGGGGACGTCTCGCTGGAAACCTTGCCCTTAGGCCCGTGGAATCTGATGCTAACTTCGAGTAGTCCGTGCCAAAACTGAATCACAGTGCATCAGTTGGCGTCAGAATAAGTGGGAAGAACATCATTCTAGAAATAGTCTGAACTGGCTAAAACTTACACATGCTCCTTAGCTGTGTGGACTTCAGACTACTTATCCTTCCTGAGTCTCGCTCAGTGTTGCCACCTGTCAGCCAGAAATAATGACGACTGCTTGCTGGACGTGGGCCGTGGGTGAAGATTCAAGGTCATGTGCGTAAAGCACCATGCACAGCGCCTTGAGTGTGACCAGCGCCTAGTAAATGCTATGTTTGGCTATGACCACTGCATCCATCACACTGGGTGACTAACTTTCCATCACTGCACTTCCCTGTTAGTGGCTGCACACACAGGACGTACAGGCCAGCTTACCAGGGGGGCACAGAGCGCATCCGGGCTGCTGACGAGGGTGATGTGGAGGATGATGGTGGACGGGCGGATGCAGAGTCGGACGGAAACTGTGGCAGCCACGGCTCGCTTTGGTCTCAGCGGTTCGTGTGCGGCGGGGTCAGCAGCATTATTTCAGTCTCATTATTTCAGTCTGTTCTAGAGAATCGTGATGTTTCAGATTGGTTGCTCCGGCGGCAGAAAACAAAACGAATCAAAAGCAGAACAAAAAATGTCCTTTGTGTGCTCTGCGGTTTGACATAAGTTGCGTAAACCCTTCTAACGTACGACTTCACGTGACATGTTCGTATAAAGGCACAGTGCAAGGCTATGTGTTGCAAAAGAGCTTACGCTGAAGCCGACGCCCAGTCAGTGCCAGTCATGGCTGTCACAGACTCGAGCACAGGCCAGGGGTGAATAAGCAGGTAGAGTGAGCACGTGCTCTGCGAGGTCCTGGAGCCTGGACGGTTGGAACATGCTATTCTCTGACCCTCTGCACTTAGCACAGTGCCTGAATAAGTAACAATGAATAAATATGTGACAGTATTTTTTCTTAACCTTGCAGATGCATAATTTAAATAAATTGCTCCATAATCCCGGCGATACCTTGAAGATAATATACGATTTATTCTGTTTTTAAGGACCATGAGAAGTTTCACGTTAGCACTGACAATTATAACATTCATCATATTGATCTGTCACATTATGAGCTATTAACACCATTTCCCGGAAGGAAATGAAAACTCCTGAAAATGGAATAAGCCTGGGTTCCATTTTTTCTGATAGCAGAAATTTTATGTCTGGTTCTGTTTATTCATCTGGGGCTTATTACATTTTTTCCCTAAGGGAAAGGGACCTAAAATATATCAGATTCTCTCAACTCTATACATTCCTGTATTTTTTAGAAGATGATTAACTTCTGAAACTAACTGAAGAAATATATCTTACTGGAAAACAAGTTAATATATAACTTTAATACTACTTCTGGAAAGAAAATATGGACAGACGTTGCTCATTTGTTCTTTTCCCAAGCAACATGGGCTGAGAGATAAGACCAAATACAGATTAAAATGATGGCGATGACGATGTTGGTGATGACAGTAATAGTGATGATAGTGATGATGATGGTGATGATTTTGATGATGATGATGTTGGTGATAATGATGATGGTGATGATAATAACAGTGTTGGTGATGATGTTGATGATGGTGATGTTGGTGATAATGATGTTGGTGATGATGATGATGATGATGATGATGATGTTGGTGATGATGTCGATGATAATGATGATGTTGATGATGGTGATGGTGATGATGATGATGATGGTGATGGTGATGATGTTGGTGATAATGATGATGGCGATTATGGTAATGGTGGTGATGATGATGTTGATGATGATGGTGATGATGGTGGTGATGATGGTGGTGATGATGATGATGTTGGTGATGATGTCGATGATAATGATGATGTTGATGATGGTGATGGTGATGATGATGATGATGATGATGATGGTGATGGTGATGATGGTGGTAGTGTTGATGGTGATGATGATGGTAACGATAAAGGTGATGATGTTGCTGTATGCACTGAAGAGGAATTGTCTATCTTATGGGGAAAAGGTAATAAAAAGAGCACAAGATGGAGTAGAAGGTGAAGAGGACTTGGAGACGGAAGTTTTGGCTTGAAGCCCCAGCTCTGGTATTTTAAGTCATTGAGTCTGTATTAAGTAATCTGTACAGTAGATGACCAAATTCATATATGTAAAAACACTGCAAACCAGAGCAATTTGTGTTGCTGATGTGCTAGTGGGTGGGAGTTTTTTCTCCAGTATCCCACACTTAATGAGATTGTTATTTCTTCTCTGAGAACTGACTCCATTGTCATTATGTAATACCGCTCTTTATTTTTTATCATTTTCCTTGTTCTAAGTCTGTTTCATTTGAAGTTAATATAGTTACTATAGATTTATTTCAATTAGTGTTAGCCTGGTATATCTATTCATCTCTTTACTGTTAATTAATCTGCGTCTTTGCACTTAAAGTAGATTTCTTGTAGACAATGTAGCGTTGAATCTTATTTGTTTTGTTTTATCTACTCTGATAATCTCTATTTTCAATTGGTATAATTTTTAATTAAAATGATTATTGATATAGTTGAATTAGTATCTACCATGTTTGTAACTTTCCTATTCATTGAATTTTTTCTTTGTCCCTCCCTTTTTTCTGGATTCTCTGGTTTTGTTTGAGCATTTTACAAATTTCATTTGATCTCTCTTTTTAGTGAATTAATGATAATTTTCTTTAATTTTAGGGGTTATTCTGGAGTTTTCAATATACATTTTCAACTAATAAAGTCTACCATCAAATTGCATTGTACCACTTACTGTTACTATATAACAGTATTCTCACTCCCTTCCTCCTATCCCTTATGACATCATTGCCACTTATTTCACTTACCTATATGCTGTAATAACCAATTACATTATTATTATTAATCATGTTAAATAAAGAGGCATATTTTATTCAACTAAGAATAAGAAAAGTAAAATAGTTACTTCATTTTTTTCTTCTCTGATATTCTTTCTCCATGTAGAACTGAGTGTCTGAACTATATAATTTTTCTTTTACCTAAAGAATTTCTTCTAACTTTTTTTACAGGGAAGGTCTGTTAGCAATTAATTCTCTTAGTTTTTGTTTGTCTGAGAAAGCGTTCATTTCTCATTCACTTTTCAAGGATAATTTCACTGGATATAAAATTATAGGTTGGTGTTTTGTCTTCATTTGTATTTCTTCTGACAATGTAGGCATTTCAGTTCATTCTCTTTCTGTTTGCATGGTTTGTGACAAGAAGTACTCCGCAGTTCTTATCCTGCTTCGTCTACAAGTAAAGGATTTCTCCCCATCTCTGGCCTCTTTTGGCACATTCTCTTTGTCTTTGCTTTTCTACAGTATGAATATGAAATGTCTAAGTGTAGATTTTTGGGTGTATTTGTCACGGTTGGTGTATTTGTCATGCTTGGCATTTTATGAGCTTCCCACATCTGTGGTTTCATTTCTGTCATTAATTTTAGAAAGATTTTGACTTTAATACTTCAGATATTTCTTCTGTTCCATTATCTTTCTTTTCCTTTGGATATTTCAATTAGACATATGCTATATCTTCTGAAATTTTCCCATAGATCTTGGACATTCTCATGTGCTTTTCTAATTTGTTTTCTTTTTATTCTTTACCTTTCATTTTGGGAAGTTTCTGCCAACTTATCTTCAAGCTCACTGATTCCTTCCTTGGCAGTGTTCATTCTACTGATGAACTCATCAAAGGTCTTCATCATTATGTTACAATGTATTTTTTTTTAATTCTAACATTTCCCCTTACTTTTTTCTTAGAGTTCTCATCTCTGCTTACATTACCCATCTGTTTCTGCGTGTTGTCAGCCTTTTCCAATAAAGCCCTTAGCACAATAATCATAGTTATTTTAAATCCCCTATCTGATAATTTCAACATCTGTGTCATATCTGAGTCTGGTTTTGATGATTGCATTATCATTTCAGATATGTTTTGTTTTTGCCTTTTGGCATTGCTCTTCATTTTTTGTTGAAAGCCAAACGTGATGTATTGGATATTAAGAACTGGATGGAGTGCATAGGCTTTTAGCGTGAGGTTTTATGTTATTCTGGCGAGGCGTTGGAACACACTTGATTTTTTATTGTAATTGAGGTGTCAGAGGCATCAAATTCTTCCAGTGTTCTCATTTTTGTCTTTTCTGTTGATGTTGGAGAGTCTGAGTCTTATAGCTCTTTTAAATGTTACCCCCTGCGAATATCCTGAACTCCTATTGGTGTGGTGGTTAGGTCTGCGGAAGGGGAAGTGTCCTATAATCTTTGTATTAAGTCTTAATGTTTTACTGGGCCTGTGTCCCTAGGCTGTTACCTTTCATGTGTGTTTCTGAATCCCTTTTTCCATGCTTACATGAGACAGGAAGCTTAGAAAGTCATGGAGTGGAGAAATCCTCTTTGTCCACGTGGGATAAGGTTCTGGTAAGATCTTTTACCCTGGAGAGTAGGCATTTATTATGGAGAACACTCTGGGTATATCTCACAAAAGGATCTTCCTGGTTCTTTACTATGAGAACCTGTTATGGTTGTTGCTAAAATGTGGTGTCCCCCCACAAGACAGCCCCCTGGGAATTTATTATTCTCACATTAGTCCAGACTTAGCCTCCAGCAAGTCTTCAAAATTTTCATTTAAGCGTTGCTAATAGCTATGGCTCTAGCAGCTTCTACTCCGGATAAGCAGGTCTCAGTTGTGACTCTGGATTCACCTATTTCTACAGATTTAAGAGTGACAGTTTGTCATGCGACATGTATTTTTTGATCCAGGAAAAGTTATTTTATATCATGTTTATAGTTTGTTTGTTTGTTTTCCTTTTCTGGTGAGGACCAGAGTGACAAATTTCAAGCTCTTTACGTGTTGAAATTGTCTGGTATATGAATTATATCTCGATAAAGCTCTTATTTAAAAAGAGTGATAAGTAGAAAACAGTTTCAAACGTAATTGATGTTATTCCAACTATATCAAAATCTCTTTAAATGAAAATGGTTGTGGTTTTCATTATGTTTATGATATTATAATTCAATGCTTTGTGGCAGGTTATGATTTTTTATTTACGGTGGTAACATAAAGTTTACTCTTAATGAAAACATTAAAGTAGGATTTCAGGTAAATAAGGAAAACTGTAATTAAGGTGGCATCACAAAGAATATGCACAGGCTTGGGCGAGTCCGGGAGCCCGCACCCACACCACCCTAGCCTCTCCCACTGGACTGACTTTGCAACATGGCCGGCCTGAGACATTTCTCAGAGTCCTGTCCACTTAGAACAGTGGCTCAGAAGCCAGCTCAGGCCTGACCCAGTCTGCACAGCTCACCTCCTCAGATCTTGGAAGGCAGTTGCATGACTCATCTAGTTTTAAAGCAGGGTCCCGCTCCTGCCAAAGCAGTCAAGGTGTCCTGTGAGAACAGGGCCCGAGGGTAGCTTCTGGGGACACGGAAGCTTAAGATTAATAAGCCTGAGGCCCCCTTTGCTTTTCCCCGGTAAAGTGTCCTGGTCTGTTGCCTGAGGATTGAAGATATCAGCAGCGTCACAGTTGTCAGAGCTTGCCCTTATTGTCCCAGCGTGAGACAGAAACATCTTCCTAGCACACTAACATCTCACCTGTGAGTTCTCGGAGGAGCACACACCTGCTGGCATTTTGGATGCCACGTGCTCCAGCATGTGGAGTGGGAACCACAGGGGACAGGGGGAGGTAAGGAGTCCAACCAGCTGGAAATATGCTTCTATAGAACTCCAGATATTGTCACGCGCCGAGAATGTAATATTAAATAGCAGTGCTCTTTTATTTTGGATTAGTGAAACAAGGAGGTGCTCAGAAAACAGAGTATTTTAGGAACATGGATCCTGAAGCTGTCGTATCCCAGGAGGACATGATGCCAGGATAAGATAGCTCCATTAAATGGACTCTATAGTTAGAAATTGAACTATGGCTGTGGTGAATATTGGGTAAGAAATTTCTCCTAGAATACATCGACTCAAGGACAGAGGAAATTTGTACCCTGAGCCAATATCTAAGTATGAGGAGATTTCGTTTTTAACTAAGATGCGAAAGCGGAAAACTTGGGGCCAAGGGGAGGAGCTCAGATCAGACCAAATGATGGGCTCAGGGAAGCTGGAAGGAGTAAGAGCTGCAGAAGGTAAAAGAGCAACAGCCCATGGCTAACGGTAGCGTCATGTGGATGTTTCTAAAGTAGCAGCTTATGGGCTGCGGACAGACAAGCTTTGAAATCCAGTGGGAAGGCGGATTTGAGTCCGGTTTCTGCCCTTGTGCAGTGGTTTGAGCTCCCACAAGATGAACCAGCTTGGCAGCCTGGGTCTCACCTCCGGCTTCGTCTCCATTAGCTCTTCATTTACAGGCGATAAGAGCAGACTGGGGGTTCAGTCTCCACCTGGGGCCTGCTCTCAGCCTGCTCATCGAATATATTCCCTTTCCGCCTTCCTGCCTATGGATTTCAAACTGTGGGAAAAATGCTTACAGAAACTGCTTCGTTCCGTGATTGTATGTACTCAGTTACCCATAACAACGTGTGTGTGTGTGTGCGTGTGTGTGTGTGGTGTGTGTGTGTGTGTGTGTGTGTGTGTGTACTGGATCTTCTCTGGGTGACCCCCGACTGACAGGGGTGATTACCTGAAGTATCAGTAAAAAGAATCTGCAACAATGTCAAGCATATATATATAGGAGGGATTATTCTACAAAGAGCTGCATAAGAAGTTTGATTATTCACACTAAAAATCAAGGTCGTCTTTTAAAGTCCTTTCTCATCAACAGCTAGAACATGGGCTTTGGAGTCTGAAAAATTCAGATTCGATTCCTGTTCCTATGACTTAATTTCTAGGCGGATTTGGAAAACCTAGATTAACTTTTTGAGACAGATTTTTCTTATCTATAAATCTATAAATAAATGCTACCTATTTCACAAGGCTTTTGTAAAGACTGAATAGGCAAAGTTCTTAACACAGAGCATACTTATAGTAAGTAAGCCCCCAAGGAATGAGGACATTTATTACTTTTATTTTACTTATTGTTGCTATTACTGTAAATCCTTACTTGATACCTATTAGATAGATAGGGGAATTATTACTTCTATTTAGGGGAAAGGACGAGACATGAAGTAAGTTGCCCAGTCATATATTTAGAGGCTGCATTTTGAGCCCATGCCTTCCATCTGTCTGCTCGTCCTGTGCTGATCCTACTAGCCACGGTCCTTTACCAGACCAGGGGTGTAAATGATAGCAGTGAATGACAGTTCAATTTATCTTAACTGTTAAAGTGGTGGGTGAATCAGAGGTAAAGGGTCTTGGCCCTTAACTCTTAGTAAAGTTATCAATTTATCAGGATTCTCTACCATCCAGCCTAGAGGTTTATTTTATTTTATTTTTATGCCACAATCCTTTCAGCGATAACCTGACTTCACAAGCCAATCATCTGAATCCACAGCAACTTCTTAGAGTAACCTTTTTGCTGCACCCTGCAATTGTCCTCTTGCTGATGTCTTTTTAAGAATTCCTTTCATACAGAGTTGTTTATTTGACCTACTCTGGTAAAAAAAAAAAAAAAAAAAAAATCTCCTCACGCAAGGAAAATAGGAAATAAAGAAGCAGCAAACGGTCTTTGATTGTATACTACACATCATAGAGGTTATCACTGTGATGGCTGGCCCAGGTGCCTGATTCTGAAGAACAAGAAAAACACAGAAATACAAACAAAAATACAAAGCTCAGAGTAGCAGGCTATTTATAGGGTCTCATATGCTTCGACATGCTGGGAAGAATTCCATGTGTGCCTCTTATCCCAGTGTAATTCTTTTTTCTCCCAGTATAATTCTTAAGAGTACCCCTTTCCACTTTCGATGTGGTCCTGGTATGGTATTAGAGTGGATGGTAGAGAACACGTGTAAAAAGAGAGACAAAGACTGTTTTATGGACAATTATGAATTTCTTCAAAGAAAACAGAACAGAGAATTAACTCATCAATGCACAGTGGGAGTGGAAGAACTATAGTCAAGGGAATGGCAAGGTAATTACCCTGGCTCGAGCTCCAAGTCTAAACTTTTCTAATTTATTTTAATGAAACACTGTGCTCTGCCTACGTAAATCCGATATTTCTTTTAAATGATTTGTTATAAAATGTCTATTTAAATAGTCGAAAAGAATGTCTGGCAGAAAGTAGGTGCTGGTGGGATAATTTGGGATCCAGACACTATTTGCGTTAACTGAGGAAAAGAATGTGCAGCGTTTTAATAAAAATTTGAAATGAAACTAAATTAGGTATTGAAATTAAGTGTAATTTCTCAAGCTAAGAATAGGAAAAAAGATAGATTGAGTGGAGCTCTTTATAGCTTAGAGACAGGGGAATAAAAGTTTAACACAATTTAGTTATTCTTGATGTTTCTCTTTAGCTGGAGATATCATCCTCTTTTTATTCTAATTGAGTTTCCCCCTCTCGCTGTCACTAATAACTGTTAGAGGGAGATATTGGTCAAGTGGAAAAATGCCCATAAATGTTTTCTTGTTCTGTGGAGGATTAGGCACATTCGGCATTCTGGAATGAGGGTAATTATGACGCTCGTTGACCTGTTCTTAAAGAAGATGAATGGAAATTTTTAAAAAATAAGATACATTCTCATTCTTCAAGTTTCAGATATAAATTCAACTCATTGAGCAATCTTTGATTAAACATTATTATGCGTGAGATATTCTGAAAGTGCCGACAAAAGAAAAAGGGAGAGAAAAACAGATAAGCAAGAAAAAACCCAAAAAGTCATTTCTCTGTACCCACCCAAAACACACGAACTAATAGATGACACATAAGACAAGAAAGATGTAAGGTAAATACCATACGTTACGTGGCCTAATGGAACTGTGGGAGCTGTGCCGGAGGGTGCCCAGGGGGTAAAGGAAAGCTCCAGGAAGAATAGCGTCGGAGCAGGTGTCTTAAAGAGTGGCCATGCATTTGAGGGGACAGAGTACCCCCCGAAAGCACCTCCTGAGACTCCTCGGGGATGTGCAGCGTGGGTAGCAAAGTATCGTAAGCCCTGGGCACGTCTGAGGAGCCTAAGGGGCATGGCAGGAGTAGAAGAAGGAAAGGCTATGTGGCGGGGACAATCCCAGGGATTCGTCACATCCGGGGCCACCGTCATGTTCTCGAGCTCATGAACATCCAGGTGGATGGGACCCCGTGATCGATTCCAGCCAGTACGTGAGCAGGAGTGAGACGCGTTACAGCCGAGGTGAGGCTTTGAAAATCCCCTTTTCAATACTTGGTTTGCTATTGTATCTCTTCCCCTGAAGCAGCAAGCGTGAGGGTGTTTGAGAGCCAGGTATCGGAGGGTGACAGCAGTTCGGCTGGCGGCATCGCCACTCAGAGGAGAGCTGCCCAGGGGGCTATCCGGCGTGTAGCAGGTGCGAGATGAGGACGCTGGACAGCCCCCTGTGTTCGGCCACGACGAGGAGGGGTTTGTTCGCACGGCGTAAGCATCTCCTCTCCTAACTCGCAGTGGACACGGGGGTGAGTGTGGACCCAGAGAGGGAGGCCAGTGGCCTGTCATGTAACACTCACGCGAACGCCTCTCGGTCCCCTAGTGAGGAGCAGCCATCCCTCCCCTCCTCTGCCAGGCTTCGTCAGCTCCCTTCATTCCGAAGGTCCCGGTTCATTCTCTGCATGTCTGTTCTGCCCCATATATTATGCGAGAACATGGCCAAGTTAGGGACGCTGTCGTAAGAATTCTGTGGATAGCAAATTCACTAAAATGTGAATGTCCTTTCACTAAGAATGCCGGAAGCAGAACGTGGCCTGAAGCCTGGCAGGATTCCTGAAGAGGAAGAGGGAACAGCGTGGACCTTCGTGGTCTGTGCTGTTTGGGAGGTTGGACCTTAGCTTGTCGCTGTCCGGTGAAAAGTCAGCTTCTGGCGCTGAGTGTCTTCAGTGTGTCGCATTTCTTCTAGTCCTCAGAGCCTCTGCACGAAGCCCTTTACTAGGACCGGGGCCTGCAGAAGAACTAAAGAGACGGGAAAGAATGAGAGAAGCAGATGCCCCGGATTTAAAGCAGTTTCTTAAGCTCAAATACAAGCTCCGTTACCTTCACGGGTAGAGTTCCAGCCTCGTGCTGGTCAGACTGAAACTCGGAAGCCGCATGAACCCGCAGTGTTCCGGCCAGTGCCACGGGAGTTTCCTGGGTGGTTGCTGGGAGGCCCAGCATGGCCAGCCATGCCAGTATTAGCTATGTGGGAGGCGTTTATGTGTATAAGCACGTATATTTGGGAATTAGATTCAAAACTTCCATTAGGGACCCCAGGCTGTGGTCGAAGTCTCTGAACACTTAAGAACCACTTTTGTAGTGGGAGGTAGACACATAAACTATTATTTTCGGTATAATGTAGTAAGAGTAACTGAAAATATGGAGACACTTCTGAGATTTCATAGAAAAGGGATCAAGAGCTTGATTACTGTGTAATCAAAGGTCCCTTTCCACGGTCCATATTTTCATATATGATTATACCCTTAGATGTATGAACGTAAAAATTTTTGAACAATAGTTCATTTTATTATTTGACCTCTTGGCAATAAACAGGCAATGCTCAGTTTTGCAGATAGACGATTTTGAATTTATTTAGGATTCCTCATGACTGACAGGCTTCTCATCAATTGGCAAGCCAAAACTCCTACAGGAAGAAGCCTGCTCTATAATCACTGAACTCTTACTGCTCAAAACATTCACAAATGATTTCCAAGCTTTGAGACAAAGTGGGATTGTTTTGACTTGTAGGTAAAGACGAGTTGCCGTGCCAAATCGGCCTCACTTTCTCCTCTGATTGTATTCCAGGTTTCTGAATGCAAATAGAATATAAAGGAAAGGGCACATTATGATCAACATTTTGCACCTTTAGAGAGGAGAGGGAAAGCCACGAAGGACTGCCACACTCCAGCCGATGGCATCTTCATCCAGTTCTCTCTGTCAGATGCCCCATCCGCTTCTTCACCAAATCCTTTTATTTCTATCTTCAAAATAGATCTACAAGCTGATCAATATTCTATTCATCCCTCTAAAGACCCTCCTGTCTGCCTTGATCCTTCATTCCCTCCCTCTCTTCTTCCCCCCAAAGAGCTGGGTTCTGAATCTTCTGTCTTCAGGGCTGTGACAGATGACGGCTCTCCATCTGCCTCCTCACTTTCCGCTGCTGTGGCCACCTCCAGGCCACTGTCACCTCTCACCTGAGCTGTTTACAGTAGCCTCTTTGTTATTCTCCTCGCGTCCGCACTTTAAAATGCCCGCTTCCTGCAGACATAAAAAGAAACATGCATTATAACATGTCAGTCTACTCAAATGACATCCCACAGAATTTAGAATGAAAGTTAAAGCACCGCCATGGTCTACCCCATTTGTGTCTTCTCTAGCACGTCTCACGGCAGGCCCCGCTGTACCCAGTGTCGTTCAGTCATGCCGGCGTCGCCTATGGTTTTCAAACAATTAAGCACGTTCCAACCTGAGGTCCCTTGTATTTGGGACTCAGTCTCCCTGGAAGGCTCTTCCTTATAGATCATCCCATGACTCACAGCTTTCAGTTCTCAGCTGACAGTACCATCCTAAGTGATTCTCCAATAACGCTACCTAAGGCATGTCCGATTCCTCGTAATCACCAGCTCTCATCTCAGCTCTGTTCTCTCATGAGCATCACTGCTATCTGAAAAGCTGGTTTCCGTCTTCCTGCCTTTATCCCTTGCCAACTGGAATCTAAATTCCATGCAAATCAAGCCCCTGTGACTTCTGCGCTGCTTAATCACTACACTGTAAACGCTGGTACATGTCATAGCAGCTCCATAAATAGCAGCAGGACGGCATTGTATGCTGGTGACGATGTGGTGCAACAGGACCTCTCATTCATCGATGGTAGGGAGGCAAAATGGTACAACCACACTGGGACACTGGCAGGTTCTCACAGAGCTAAACTTAATCTTCCTATACAATCCACCAACTGTATTCCTAGATACTTAACCAATTGTTTTGAAAACATGTGTCCACACAAACAGCTACACACAAATGTCATAGCAGCTTTATTCATATCGCTAAAAACTGAAAGCAACCAAGATGCCCTTCAGTAGGTGAATAAATTACAAACTGTGCTACATCCATATAACAGAATATTATTCGATGATAAAATAAGGAGCTATTAAGACACAGAACGATGAAGAAACCTTAAATGCATATTATTAAGTAAATGAAGCCAGTCTGAAAAGAATCCATACTACGTAATTCCAACCATGTAACATCCTAGAAAAGCTAAAACTAGATAGATAAGAAAAAGACCAGTGGTTTAGGGAGAAGAATAAAGAGATGCAGATGCAGAGCACAAAAGATTTTTAGGGCAGGAAAACTATTCTGTATGACACTGTAATGGAGGGTACATACCATTAGACATTTGCCAAAACCCATTGAACTTTACAATGGGCTGAACTTTACACAGAGCAAAACTTAATGTAAACTATTATCATTTAGTTAATAATTTTTAAGCATACCTCATTTTATTGTGCTTCACAAGTATTGCATTTTTTGCAAATTGGAGGCCAGACCCTTCATCGGCAAAAAGATTATGACTCGCTTTATTGTGACATTTGCTTTTTTGCAATAGGTTCTACTAATTATAACAAATGTAACACACTAGCGCAAGATGTTAATAATATGTGAAACCATTTATAGGGTGCTGTATACGAGAACTCTAAAATCGTCCCAGTTCTAAAAAATAATGTCTACTAATTAAAAAACAAAAAAAGACTCCGACGCTTTGAGTCTGAAAAACTGAGGGGGAAATGGTAAAATGGTTTTGTCATTAACAGAGTCAAAGGAGGAGGAAGAATTTGTACAGTTTTTTCAGTCCCTTTTTCTGAACTGATTGCTTCAAGAATTGGAGCACAAGTCATTTTAGATACAGCAGTTACATTGGCAAGATGATGAATTGGTCTGATGATTTCTTTTAAGATATTAATCCTGAGATGTCACACATTTTCGTGCTTATAAATGCGCTTTCTCTCCATTTGGCTCAGATGTTCAGAATTTATTCTGAAAACTAGATCAGTGGAGAGCGGTGGAGAGTTCGCCAGTGGAACAGGGTCATCAGAGGGTAAGAGGTTTCGTATCTTGCGTCGTACGTAATCCAGGCAGCTACAGTGAGAAAAGCTGGACGTAACTATTGACGGGGAGGAACAGACACACCCAGTAGGTGGCACAGCGCTGTGGGGTGGGGTCAGCGGGGGCCGCCGGGCGAGGGACATACGGTCTGACCCCAGGCAGGGAGATGCTTCCTTCTTGATGACTGTCGTGTACAAAATGGTGCAATTAGCTAAGTCCACAGCTGCTGCCGCCGCCCTCAGATGTTCGGGAGATCGGGGATGGGATGGTGTCGTCCACTCGAACCACGGTCCCTTTGTCCGGCTCTGTGGCCGCGGAGACAGACGGGCTGGGCACAGCTACAGTGCAGGCGCTCACGGGGAGCTCACGGGGACTGTAGCAAGGGTTCCCGGGAGTCACACCTGATCCGCTCTGCCTCGGAAGACAGAAGGAATTTTGAACAAATCCCTGAGCTGTCGTCTCGTATAACACAGCCAATTTAGATAAATCTCTGAACTGGGATTCTGCACGCATCATACAGTCTCCTAAACAAAGGCGGGCAAACTCGGGACATTAATAGTATCCAAAAGATTGCTCAGGTTTCATGCCAAGCTCCTTCTAAAAAGTCAGATTTTTCATCTTATCTCTGCAAACAAAGCCTCCATCAGAAGATTAAGATCCTTTAGGGAGGGCTAACAGTACAGAGAGGGGCTGCACTTTAAATAAGGGGTGCCCGTCTTTCTCCCCTCTTCTGACCAGAGGATATGGCTGCTAATGAGACATTTATTAGAAAGGAAGAGCTGTTTTGGTACATTTTTCTTCAAAAATACAGTGAGAAGTTATACCTTTGCTGACTATTTTCATGGTCGCATAGGCATGAAAAACGGGCCAACGGCTGCATCGCGAATCCATTCAGATTTAGATTAAAATGAGGTTGGACATCGGTCCTCCCTGTTTATCCCCAAGAACATCTCACACAGCTGAATCTTCCTCATTAGCCATTAGGTCACGGTAATTAAGATCAGGGGTTGGGCTTTTCACATGTCTTGATTCCAGTTCAGATCGCGACCCTGGGCAGGTTATTTAATCTTTCTGAGCTCCAGTTTCCCTTCTGAAAAATGAACAGGACAGCACAATGCACTTCATAATGCTGGTGGGAGAACTGAATCGCATATGGATGGACGAGATGTAGCGCTGAACCCACACACGTGCACGCAGGAGCTTCTCAGTGCTGTGCCCCCCGACCCGCTGTTTCCAGTGATCCGAGGTTTCAGTTATCCGCAGCCAGCTGCAGTCCAAAACTCTCGAATGGAACATTCCAGACATAAACAATTCATAAATTTTAAATTGCACGTCGTTCTGAGGAGTGTAGTGGAATCTTGTGCTGTCTCGCTCTGTCTCACCCGGGACGTGAATCATCCTGTCTGGTGTCTCCACGCTGTACATGTCCCATCCATCAGTCACTTAGTCGCCCTCGCAGTTATCAGACTCATTAGCAGAGAGAGAGAGAGAGAGAGACCACACTCACATAGCTTTCAGTACAGTATATTATTATCATCGTTCTATTTTACTACTAGTTACTAATCTCTCACTGTGCTTAATTTATAAATTAAATTTTATCATAGGTATGAATGAATATATAGGAAAAAAGCGTGATATGTATATATAGGGTTTGGTACTATCTGAGGTTTCAGGCCACCGAAAGTCCTGGAACGTGTCCCTCACAGATAAGGGGGACCGCCGTAAACACTGGACAGGGTCCTTATTGCTAACGAGTGGCAGCCGACGTAGAGGGCATGGGGCAGAAGCTGGGCGGAGCCCGGGCACCACTGCCACCCTCTGTGACATGCTCTGCCCTGTACTTTATGTCCTGGCTCTTCTAATCATTGGTTCCTGCCTCACACTCTTCCAACCTTTAAAAACAGAAGTATTGTCCTCAAATAAATATTTGCCGAGTGCTTACGACGTGCCAGGCCAGGTGCTGGTCACCAGGACACAGGGCTGCAGATGACAGGTTCACGTTCCCATGTGGGCTTCAGTCACTTAACGAGCAACAGCCATTTCCCGATGTCATGGCGGGCTGTGCTTCATGCTAAGAACTCTACGCGTGCGGTCGCAGTCGACCCATTAGCAGGTGGATGGTGCTGTCAGCATCTCCTTATTGAAGAGACTAATACATAAGGAACTTGCTCAAAAATACAGCCCGTGGGTGAAAGAGACTTAGACTTTCCTTGCTTCGAGGCTTAATCTGGGTCGGAGGATACTGCACGTGTTCAGTGTTTGACATGCTGAGTTTTAGATGCCTGTGGACATGCAGTTATAAACTTCAAATATATAGATGGATATATGTACCTAGACCTCAGAAAAGAAGAATAGAAATGTAGATATGACTTATCAGCTCAGAGTAGGCATATGGACACATGGGAATGAATGATATTACTTAGGGCTGTAGAGTCGAGTCTCCTGAGGGAACTTACACAAAATATCAAACCTCTAGTGATTTTTATTTAATTGCTTTTCACTGGGGCCTGGGCACAAGTCCATTCTAAGTTTACAAAGTGATTTGAATGCACGGCCAGAATTGAAAGCCATTGCCTTAAAAAAGACAGTGAAACGATAAAAGCAAAGACGGCCCAGAAGAGTCC
>CM053511.1:2292941-2316848 GCA_028627145.1 Eidolon dupreanum | reverse complement strand
TTTGTTTTTTGTTTTTTCAGCATAAAATATGATATCGGGCGGATAAAGACACGCTTATGAGGAGCCGGTAACGAGAGCTCTTCCGCCGGCCTCTTCCTATAACGTTTACAAAACCAGCGCTGCCTTTTTGCAAGCGCCTGGCCTGGCATGGAAATCGGGGGCTTAAGGGAGCTAACGGCGACTTTGATGCACAGTCATCGGCAGCGTCTCCGAGCGCGGCGAGGGCACTTCTGGAAATTATTCCCAGCGAAGATCTTTTTCGTGTTCAAGTTCCTAATGGTGGGCTTATCCTGGCAAGCAAGGCAAGGGCATTCATTACTGATATTCCACCTGCACGGGCACCCTGGTGGCACGCGCCAAATCAATTAGACAGTGACGGCGGAAGGGCCTTGCCCGGCTCAGAGCAGAGCAGCGGCGTCCTGTCACCATAGGGACACAGGACCTCACCTCCTGGTCTGTCCACTGTGGCTAGGCTTCGTGTCCCCTCTACTGATGTTTTGGCAAAAATGAAATGAGGAAATTATAGGAACCTGATATCTGAAGCTTGCAAATTTCTATGTAAATCCTGGGGCTCCTTCCCACAGGCCTAATACGGTCTCCCCAAAGATATTACCTACATTATTAGGTCTTTACTGTCGACCACTTTGCAGTTTGAAAAACAAGCAGGCTGGCGCCTTCGTAAAAGGAAAAGGTGACGAGTAACAGGATTAGAAACAGGACAACTTGATAGGAAGCAGAATTCACTGGTGTCTTTGGGGGGGGCGGGGGGTACTAGAGATCTGCTGGCGGGGTGCAGAGACACTGACAGCATTTGGAGAGGGGAGAGAAATTACAGGAATGTTCAGGGCACTACGCGAGCAAAAGCAAGGTGGGAAGTAGATGCGCAGCGGGCTCTGAGGATAATGAGGTCACCTTGCAGAAGCAGCCACTTTCCAGGCGAGGGGAAAATGGAGACTTGCTAGCCTGAGACTCGTCAGAGGAGCAAAAGTTCCCAACCAGAGGCTTTTGTTACACTCGACACTTGAGAGGCTGTGGAGCCATGAGGGCCGCTGGCGGTTAACTGAGGTAGTGACCATGTGACTAAAGCAGTATGCCAGGATAGAACACAGGGAGAATTGCAAACGAAGGGCCCGGGCGTGGCCCTCGGCTGGGCACCTGCGACTTGGCCAAGTGGACAGAGACGTCTTCTGGCTGTCATGCTCAGCGACAAAGGACCACGACAGGAGAGCACTAAAAACGTGGAGGGTCGTCCAGACCCAAACGAGGGGTGAGCTGGGCTTCCGGAGGCGGTGGTAAGAGTGGAGTCTTCAAATACGGATAGGAATGTTCTGGAAACACACACTGGAGGCAGAAACACCTGGGCGGCCATTTGTGCAGAAGTGCCCAGGAACCAGGAGGAGGCAGTTAGCCTAGAAGTGCTAGGTCACAGGGCAGCAACGCAGGGGAGAGGCAGGGAGAGACCAGGCTGCAGACGGCTTTATATGACCTTGAACGGGCCTGCAGATTTGTCCCACGTAGTGGGGCCGGTGGGACGCCTTGCCCCTGGCCACGTCTGACTTTGTTCTGATCTTGTGAGTCAGAAAATCCATCAGCAACTTTTTCAGGCCCCATGCAATTCCACTTTCTGTCCCTCCTGCCTGAACTGTCACAAAACCCAGTATGAAACCTGATTTGTTATATTCACAGCATTTTTTTTCCTAGGGCAATACTGACTGCTCAAGAAAAGTAATGACTAAAAAGTACCTTCTCCCCAAACTCTCTTGTCAATAGAAGAGGGGAAAAAAAAATAGAAAACAAGAAAAAATACCTGCCTGGCATAGGTATTGTAAATGGAGCCATCGAAACCCCCTCCGGGTGTTTATGATAAATACACACACAAGGCAGGTATTTTGGTGAGAAACTATTTCTATTTTAATGTAAGAAAGACAGACCAATACATCAGCCTCCTGCCTCTTAATTCTCATAATGTCTAGCCTCATTTGTCTACCCTCCTCTTTACTGTGGGATTAACTCTTATCTGTGTTAGTGACCCAGAGTGAACTTGGTTCAAGTTAGGCCTCAGTTCAGGGCACGACCCTATGGTGTGTTTTCCCAGAACACCCAGAATTGGCCAAAGGCGGCAATGAAAACACACTGCCTTGTCCTCTCTGATCCCTGGTAACTTTGTATGGGATGATAAACAACAGGACACAGATTACATCTGTCCCACACCCCGCAGGGCCTCCAGTCGGGTCTTTCCTGGTTCCTTGTTTGGAAATCCCTTAGAACAATCTCAATATAACTGTTCCTCCTGGAATTTCTGGGATCTCTTGAGTTGAATCCATAACTGACTAATGATTTCCTTTGTGATTAAGATGAATTACACCTAAGTGATTTGGGAGGGCTGCGAAACACAATGGCAGAATCGAAGCTTACCTGAGAGGCTTAGATCGTTGATGTTGGGCATTTTCGTCTGAGGATAAAACTGGAGAGGAGGAGGGGAAAGAGAAATTGCAGGCGACCTCCTTCTGTCCTCTCACGTCCTTCTGCTTTATGGCAAGATGGATGCCCACAGGTGGCAGGGCAGGTCTGAACAGCGCTGGGTGTCTCGAAAAACATGAATAAGTGGTCAGGGTGCCCTTCTAAGGGGCCAGTGTTCTAGAAAGACATTCCGTCCTGGAGTAGCTTGCCCAGAGTTTTCACATGCGCAGTAGGTCACTGCTTTGACTTGAGATATAATCGCTAGAAGCTGGACCATTCTTTCTAGCTGTTGGACCCTTCACTCAGATCAAAACATTGAGTTCTCTTACCTAGCTTCTGAGTCCTCAGGGGTCCACGCCCTGACAGATGGTCTTTGATCCGTATTACTGATAACTTTCCATAGGGATAGTCACACTTCCAAATAAGTTAGGGCTTTGATTATTCTCCAATAGCATCCTAGTCTATTCACACATGTGAATGTACACGTATTATCTTAGTCCGTCCGGGCTGCCATCACAAAATGCCACAGACTGAGTAGTTTACAAACAACAGTTTATTTCTCACAGTTTTGGGTGTTGGGAACCCCCAATTGAGCTGTCGGCAGATTCATCATCTGGGGAGGGACCCTTCTGGTTTGCGGATGACACCTGCTCCCTGTTCGTCACATGGGGATCTTGACAAGGACAGTCCCTTTCATAAGGGCTCCACCCCCATGTCCTAGCACTTTCCAAAAGCCCCACCTCCTAATACCATCACGGGGGGCAGGGGGTGGATAGGTTTCAACATATGAATTTTGGGGGGACACATTCAGTCCAAAGCACATATCATACACAGATGCATACACATTGGACCAACAGAGGTGATACATACGTGCTGACACATTTGTTCATGCATGCACATATGTGCGGATAGATATCTAAGATCCATCTATCTATCATCTATCATCTATCATCTATCTATATCACCTATGTATATCATCTATCTGTCTATCTATATCATCTATCATCTATCTGTCTATATACATACATGCAGAAAGAGGAGGGGAAGAGGAGGTGCATGAAAACAAGGAGAAAAGATGATAATATTCTTCTAAGGTCAGCATTCATGAAAATAGAAGGAGGGAGATTTAAGGAATATATGGAAAGAATAGAATTTGTTGAGTGATGAAATGTGGGGAATGAAAGGGGAAACATTGACCACCAACTGAAATCGAGTGGTGAGGAGGTTCAGCTTGGGGTGGGGCGGGGTGCGTAGAAAATAAATTCATATTCTAATATTTTGACTCTTAAGGGCTTGTCGGGAAGACAATTTTCAGGTAGAGCTGTCCAGAAGGCTCTTGGATACACGGCTCTGAATTGTAGAGTGGGAGTCTAAACTGGGAATAGTGATTCTAGAGTGATCGTGGAGTAACTGAGTAGTTGAAAATAGTATAACAAGTGAATTAACTTTTTTCAGGGAACGTGGTGGCCGTGTGTGCAGCTCTGAGAGAGGCAGGAGGCATTAGACAGTGGAAGGAGACAAAAACCAGAGGGAAATTAGGCAAGAAACGTGCAACCAACAAGGAAGAGAGAGCTGAAGAGTCGGGACGGCCCTACAGTGAAAGGCATTAGATGCCCAGGGCCGACCCTACCTTTATTTAAAATGTTGACATTTCGTTCCTCATGCATTTTCTCATTAATTCTGGTTTTTAAAAATATAGCATTAAAACACATCCTGACTATCGAGTTTTTCGGTGTCCCTTACACTTCGCTCCTGAGGGTGAGCGATGTTCCCCTCACCCTCCTTCCAGCCTTGCCAGTAGCTCTGGGTCATTTTTGACCTTGCGAGAGCATTTTCAGTAGAGAAGGAGAGACAAGACCAGACTTCAGAGGCTTAGGTATAAATGGAAGGGTGTGAGGAAATGAAATCGCACAGTATAGGTTATATTTTGAGGGCTCTAGCAGTTTAAAGAAAAAGATGGGGCTCCGATGATATGATCACAACACACACGTAAGCAATCGGAGACTTTCAGGTTTCGTGACTACCAGACAAGGCGAGTAAAATAGGTATTGAAAACCCCAGCTGATATTTTTTCATTCACATGCCATCTATGTTAATTTAGCATTTTGGACATTAAAGCATAAGGAGAGAAGTGAAAACCACTCCTTCTAAAAGAGACTCAAACATATGACAAGCCCTCATGGAAACCTGGGGCGATGTAGTCACGATGCTTACGCCATCTGCTTAGATTTCCACAGGCACGGGGCACCTAGTGTGGAGGAAAACCGCACAGGAGCTTCCGCCTGGCCCTGAAGTCCCGCACCCTGAGCTGTGGCCATGTAGAGGGAGAAGACCTTCAAGCACTCGATTTGTCAGGAGGCCAAGCTGACATCGTAACTGAGGACCCGGGGCTGGTCCCCAGGTTCTGGCATTGTGTTCCTTGCCTGAAGTCGTGAATCTGTCAGCAAGTCCTTCTGACTTTCTTTGAAATTCTATTCATGTCTGCCCACACTTAGATACCTTCTGACGAATCCAAGTGCATCCCTAGTCTGTTCTCTATTTCATTCTGTTGTTAATTTAAAAATCAGATAATTTAGTATAGAAAAAGAGATCTCTCTATCAATTTTCTATGAAAAACAACAGCAACAATCCATTCTCTATATCAACTCCAGAGAATTCTTCTTAAAGCACAGGTCTGAGATGTCGATATTTTGTTTACTTATGTTAATGTACGAGCTATGCCACAGATAACAGTTTCAAAAACCAGTAAAGCCCCTGCCCTTATAAAGTTCACAGGCCTGAGGAGACGGCATCTAGCAGTTAAACAGACGGGCCCTCACAAAAAAATAAGGGTGTACAGACCAGTCCTCTACTTAGCAGCTGTGTAGCCCATGCAAGTTAATTAATCTTTGTCTACCTCAGTTTCTCCATCTGTAAAATGAGGCTCATTTTAATAGCAATACCTATATTCAGGGTTTGTAGGAGAATTAGGTAATCTATTGCGCATAACATTACTTAGAACTGTGACAGTTACGTAACAAAATGTTACCGGAGAGCGGGGTCCTCTCCCAGCGTGGTGTCCGGGGTCTTGATGTCTCGAACAAAGAATTCAGCAAGACACCGAAATACAGTAGAGAAGAAAAAGTTTTATTAGAAAGGAAAATCCACTTCCGGACATGGAAGCGAGCCTGAGCAAGAGAAACAGCTCAGAAGGCCTGGTAACAAAGCCTTCGGGGTTTTTATCGTTTTTTTTTTTTTTTTTTTTTTTTTACTGTGGGTGGTTGTTTTTCTTAGAGGAGTGGGCTTCCTTGATTGACAACTAAGATTAATAGGACTCAGGGATTCATCATTTTGTTTTCTGCATGCGTTCCCGGAATTCAGTCTGTTATAATGGTATTAATGAACTTCTGGGCATATGCATCACATTATAATGATGGTATAATGAGACTCAGGTGAGTTGAAGGTCGTCGGGGTCTTCATTGCACAGGTGCGAGTGACTGGCTTAAACTGGTACTTAAATCTCTGCCTACTGGTTTCTTTGACGTGAGTTTAAAAAATGCCTCTGGCTTGCTTAATTGTGGGTGGATTAGGGCAGACTCCTTCTAAGATAGGATGACCTCAGTGTCTTTGCAGGCAGACCCGAAACCCCCTCGCTCACTTTCCTGCCTACCTCTTTTCTTTTCTAAGAGCCATGAACCCCCTTATTATTAGTATGAATGTTGACGGACGGGAGGTCTCTTCTTCATTATCTGCTTCCTGCTGAGAATGGCCCTAGTCCCTGCCTATAGGGGTTCCATGAAGCTCTTTCCCTTCTGCCTCAGTCAGGGTGGGGTCTTGGGTTTCCTTCTGAAGTGTCATCTCAGTCCCTAGACAAGGAAAAGACACAAGCTCATTATTTAAATCATACCTATTAATTTCTATTATTGATTTGGCTATTAAGTGAGTAAAGGGAAACAGGCTTGGTTAATACGTTTCTTAAAGAATAAAAAGAAAGACCTTTGACTTAAAGTCCCCTCCCCCCTCAGACTCTAAGGGCTCTCTTTCTGCTTAACAATAGACTGATAATCCTTATCAATAGCCAGAGGATCTGAGTCACCAAGGTAATTATCAGGATTTGAGGGAGAGGGCCTTTTTTTCCAAAGAAAGGAGGGAAGAAAATTTAACTAGGTTTACTAAAAAGATTAACTCTACAAGAGATGTTCCATTTCATTTCCTGCTAAAAGATTAAGAATTTTACAAGTGATGTCCAATTAGATCTGATCAATACAAATTTCTCTAGTATTTTCCCTGAAACTGGAAAGTCAGATGGTTTATTTTCATTAATGCAATTCGTTTCAGTTCAGAAAGCTTAGCTGGGTACATGTCTATGTGCCTGGCGTGGTGAAACCTGTTTTTGCACTTGTTACCTTTCTAATGTCATCCACACAACAATATTATTAGATAAATAAGTCATCTCTCATCCACACTTAGAAGACTAAATCTTAACTTGTTAAAACTAGACAGAAAGCAATATAACTTAGCGATTAAGACTACATCCTCTATATTTTTACCGATCTATTTTCCTAAATTGAGTGCATATTTATTTCATTATAAAAAAGAAGTACAGCCTAAAAACAGACAAGCTAAAAATGCTGGTGGTTTATCCACTGGATAGGAGCATCATACATAGGGAGGGTTCCTAGAGACCTCTCACGGTTTAATTCTAACCAAATGTCTCAATTATTGCTTAATACCCCCTTCATCATAAAAGATGTCCATCCACATCCTTCTAGCCTCGCTAGGGGCCTGACAGGTGTCCGGGACTCCAGACTCTGTTATCCACGGGTTTGGATCAGTGACACGGGTGGTCCACTCTGGAAATGAGCTGGGGGTTGAGTCCCCACCCTCTTCTTCCCTCTCTCCACATTTTCCTCTCTTCTCCTAGTCCTCCTTTCTCTCTTTCTTATCCTTCTCTCCATCTTTATCTAACCATCGAGATCAATATAGTTTGATGAGCAAGCAAGAATCCAAAGGAGTCTTTCCCTCTGTTTCTCTGCTCTTTGTTTCTTCTCGAAGGTGCTCAGAGGGTGCCCCCAGGGTGCCCCCAGGGTACCCGTGAAAGGCCAGCAGTAGCAGAGAGAAACCAAAGGCTGAGAAAACAATCGGACCTTAATTTTAGATATAAATCTGCCTCCAAACCGAAATGAAAACCTGGGAGAGAAAAGATTGCTTAGGTAGTAAACCCCACAGATGCTCTCTAACTTTTGTAATTTTGTGGTCTTATGAATCACAAAGGTGGCATTTGAGCTGCATTTTAAACTATATTATCCACTGTGTAAAAGGAAGAAAAAAAGTCATAAGATGCTAAATAGCCCCAAAATTTCAAAAGAGGTATAAGAAAACCTGATATAATACCTGAAATTTTTATAGACAAAATATCGACACTCTCTGTTTCTATCTTTGTTGTTTATATTTCAACCCAGGAAAAGGGAAAAATCCACCCTGTTTCAAAAACGTAAATTGTGAAAGTGGCCGTGTTGATTTTGAAAAGGAAAACCAATAATGTCATATCTCTCCTTTTAAAATCGATTCCCTCCCCCTTTGTCCCACAGAGGTGACATTTTTCAATTCATCTACTTTATGAAAATTTTGAGCCGTTTTAAATCTTTGGATTTACCCTGAGTTTCTTTTTATTCAGTTCCCAATGACGGAGGTGATAGAAGATGAAAGATATTTTAAATCTAATATTTTAACATATAGGAAGCTGGCATTCCTGTCTGAGCATAGAATGTGATTTAGCTTTACCAGTTAATGTTTTGAATCCTGCTAAAGACAAGCAAACAAACAAATGAACAAACAGTAACTCTCAGATGTTATTGGGTGCATCCTGTGTGCTAATGTGTGGCTTTTTTCTGGGCGGTGGACCTCTGCGTCCCTATTTTGCAGATCCAAATATTCGGAATGATTTCTTTATGACATAGGTAAAAGATAAAAATGAGAGTAAACAGAGAAATCCTTAAAAATAATTCATGTAAGGTTTTACTCAGAATATAGTTGTTGTAAAATGAAGTATAGATATAACTGTGGTGATTACATAACAATATTTAGAAGTTGCATTTATTCAAAACTATTAAGCGGCCTTCCCAGTTCGAGCTGAGGTATTCATTCCTCTGAAGGGTCAGGTGTTTTAACAGGCATTTAGCTCACGTCTGTTCTCGGAGGAATGGCGAGCAAGACCCCTAATAAGTCATTTGTCCCTCGCATTAGTCAGGGTTCTGCAGAGAAGCACAACTAATCCACAGAGATCTGTAATGAGGAGCTGGCTCATGGGGTTTGGGGGCCTGTGCTGTGACCTGCGGTCTGCCAGGGGGAGCCCTGGGCGAGCCCCAGGGGTGCAGCTCCAGTCTGAGTCCAGATTCTGAGAACCAGGAGCCCTGACAGTGAGTCCCAGCCTGAGGGCAGGAGAAGACCCACGTCCCAGCTGGAGAACTCTGGCAGGGAGCCAGTCTCCCTTCCCCCTACGCTTTCTTCAGGCCACACTCTACGCACTGGAGCACCCCGGCCCACCACAGTGGGGACCGCCATCCGCTTTGCTTTACGATCCAGATGTGAATCTCATCCAGACACACCCTCACAGACACACCCCAAAAATGTTCCACTGAATGTCTGGGCATCCAGTGGCCCGTTCAAGCTGACATATAAAATTTGCCATCGCCTCAGGTTATATTGTCCTATTGTTCTTTAGTTAGAAACACTCAGGTGACTCCCATTTCCTCGGGAATGAGACACAAGCCTCCAGAAGTGCCCCTGGCGACCCCACGGTCCCCTCCCTCTCACTTCAAAGAGCCCTGACTCCCCTGGGCTCCCACCTTTCCACCTTCCGCTCAAAGCCTTTGCCTCCGCACTCTCTTTTTCTCTCAGGTACCTGAGGGCTTGTGACCTGACCTTCTTCAGGTTTTGACCAAAGTGTCGCATTCTCAGTAAGGCTGTGCCCTTGAATGCCCCATTTAAAATTTCCATCTCCCTCAACACTTCCTTTCTCCCTTCCCTGCTTTATTTTCTCCCTCCCATTTATCACCATTTTATAGGTTTCCATTTTGTTTGAGTGTTTGCCCGGAGGAGAATGTTAAGCTCTAGGGTGACAAAGCAGGCGAGGTCTCTGTTCACAGAGATGCTTCCTCCTCTTAAAGAAGTTGTGGAATTGAGCTGGTAGTGACACCAGCATGGCACCCGCTAGGACAGGAGGAGTTTGCGGAGCCAGGGGAACCCATAAAAAGGACCACTCACTCAGACTTCTGTAGAGAGGTAATGAAATATACTAGAATATTTACTGTCACTCACTGTCTGTTACGTGAGATGATGAATTCACATTGAAGAGACAGTCAGATCAGTGGCACCCACGATCTGAGTTGAGACTCTCGGGAGCTAGGGGTTGATCGGCCACTCACAAGTTCAAAGTCACTTGTCGGAGCTCCCTGGATCTGGTCAGACATGGAAACGGAAGTTGCCTAAGGGCACGTTGCGAGCATCAGAGATGCGAATGATGGCAAGTTGGCCTATAAAGTATGACGTACCATAGAAAGAAGAGTCGCTCCTGGAGTTTAGGCTGTTTCTCCAGCAGCCAGGGTCTTCCTTGGGTCTGGGGTACCATGGGAAAGGCAATCCCAAATACGGATTGAATTAAAACAGTCTATTACTCTCAGGAGGCCAGTGGCCTCCACGGGATAAACCAGAATGGAAAGTTCACACGGTGACTGTCAAAATCTGACTGCACGAACCTCGTCTTCAAAACACAGATGGGCGATGTGGCCCACGGTGTTTGTCTCCCCCGGGACCCCATCTCTTTTCGAGTATCCTTTGTGTTTCGTGGGGCTGCCATCTTTATTGCAGATAGTCCATAATTCTCTTGACTTTCTAGAATTCAGACAAGCATTTCATTTCAGAACATAACAAATCACCAGCATGTATAAACCACGAGTATGGAGGTTTCTACTGGAGAATCATAAAATAAAAGAAATACGGGGAGTGGGCTGTAAATTTATTCTGAGACAAATAGCTGCAAACTTACAGAATTTGTTAAGGAGTTTTTGTGCCCATCCCTGGCCCTAAGACTATTCTGCTTTAATATTACATGAAGTCCTTTGCTAGCAACGAATGGGAGGACAAGGGCAGTGCTGTGCAAATATTAAAATATTTTAGCACTAAGCTTCTCTGACCTCAATATGTGTTCATTATTACAGTAAGCCTTTGGGGGAGATGAGTGTGTGATCGGTGCCTGACAGCATGGCGGTCCCTCACCTACTCATCTGCTGAGCAGGACTTTCCTGCCTTTATTTTCCCATATATTCAAACTCTTCCCAACTCTGAATGGTGTCTGATATGGGACGTTTTGCCTAAAATGTAGTGATGAACTCCCGATAATTATGAAAAAAGCTTCAATTATTAAAATGCTGTTAAAACATGCAAATGGGATCATATGCTGAGAGAGAAAAAGATTAATTAGCCTCATTACAGGTGTCAGAGAGTTTGAGGAGCTATTTTTTGAGCAGGGAAAAATAAGCAGAGAGCACCCGCCGAGTGCGGGAGCTGACCTCGCTGTCGCCGTGGTACCTCCTGACCTCCTGCAGGTCAGGTCGTCAGAGCTCGTGCACACACATCCCAGGCAGTGTGACGAGGACCCTTGTCACTGCCGTCGTCCCGGATCTGTTGGCCAGGACCTTAGGATAAACCTGTCTGTCTTCAGCGTGTTTGTCGAGCGGCTCGGGCCGGTTCCGGTTCGGGGGAGGGTGTGAGTCCGCATCCCCTCGCAGGCCCCTGCGACAGAGGCGGGTTTCGTTCCCAGAGCTCCCTCGACACCGCCCGCGGTCGCGATCACTGCGGCCACGGGCGTTGCGGCGCGATGTGAGGTGTTGATGCATCGTCACGTGTCACCCCTCAGATGCGGTGTTTGATAAATAACCTCGCATCGCATCGAAACGATTGGAGGTAAATTGGCATTTCAACCTTAATCATCAGAAAAAAAAATCCGTCTTATAGTGTGGAAGGGACGGGTTTTGCGTGCTGGGTGGGAGGTGGGATGTCGGTGAACCCCTTTCTGGGGTCTGGAGAACAGAGCAGGAGCTTCGCGGGGCTGGCAGTCACCACGTGAGAACTGAGGACTCTGGTCAGGAAGAGTCACGAGAGAAATCCACAAATGCCAGCTCCCTGCTCACCCGTCCTGCTTGCTGTGGTGGAAAGCAGGAAAAGCCTCGAACAAACAAACAAACAAACAAAACGGAAACATGCCTCGGTATCTTTTTTATCTTTTTTTAAGGAAGGAAAGAGGGGGAGGTCACGAAGCATCCTGGGTCCCCCGGGTGGTTCTGACAGTCAGCGGGGAGTCAGGGCAGAGGCCCGACTGCCTCCTGGGAGTCTCCAAGGCGCGGGAGCGGAAACTGCGGAGCAGCCGGGGCGGGGGGCAGCCCGCGTCTCGGGAAAACTCACGCATTCAAGGAGGGATCCCAAGTGGAGAAGGAGAACCATGCTTTCTACAGAGATTTTAGAAAATTTATAGTAAGAAATTTGAAAAATGCAGATGATGGAACAGTGTGAAGAAAGAAAGAAAAAAAAGACAGTACAGCTAAGGAAAGCACATCCCCAACTCTGCCTGTGTCCCTCGACTAACTGTCCACCTGCTCTGACCTGTCCCCTGGGGTCACTTCCTCCTCTGCTTCATCGGAGGGCACAGAGCTCACGCCATCAAACTTACAGATTTTCATCAAAAAAAAAAAAAAAAAAAAAAGACGATTTAAACTACAGGAATGTGTTTTGTCAGCCATAAACGAAGGTGCATTTTTTTCTTAATGCACAGTGTACACGTGATGAAATCATAGTTTCGTTTCAAGGATGAAAAATAGTCCACGTGAAAAACCTAGCAGAGCGCCTGAGACACAGAAAGCCTTTTAGTTTTTCTCGCCATTATTTACTATTATCCCCCTGTTTAGTACAACGGAGCCCCGTGACTTCCGGATGCCCTTGGTCGAGACGACAGGCGCCAAGGAGCAGCAGCCACTTGTTGGGCAGCGGTTGGGTTGATTAAAAGCGTCCACACACCTGGCATCCGATTCAATCTGAGGCCGTGGCAGCAACAGAGTCCGTGGGGTTCGGGTTCCCTCGGGGTGGCGAGCCGTGGTCTTGGATAGGTGGCTTCCCTTCGTGCTCGGGGCTGTCACCCATGAAGGCTCATGACAGCAATGACGACTGTTTTGATAGTTCCGACTACTACCTTCAGCGAGGGGGTCCCCAGAGGGTCCCCAGCGGGGCGTCAAGCCGGGGCTGTGCAGGGGGCAGGTGGCCAGCTCTTACCTCTGGGGACCACGTGCACAGAGGGGGATCTGGTACACTGGGGCCTAACCGCCCCTGTCGGCCGCCCCTGTTCTTCCCAACACCTGCCTCTGGGTTCTCGACACCGCATATCCTGTAAAGCCCGACAGAAGGGGATTCGTGATGTTATTATTATTATCTGTGTCATTCTCTGCATTTTAAAACATCCTGTCAGGCTCATTTTCTCATATCGTCCTCAGAATAAACCTGTAAGAACGGAACAACTAACTTTTTATTTTTTTATTTTTTTTTTGCAATTTACATTTGGTTCTTTTTTTTTAAGTTTCCATTTCTCCGCTGACATTTCCACCTGTCTATGCATTATACCTACTTTTTTGCTTTAAATTGCAGGAGAGCTTATTATTAACCAGCATCATTCAAAGGATGTTTCGGAGTTTCAAAAAAGTCACACGCCGCATTCACAGTTAAGCATGCAGTAGTAAGACGCTTCGGGAAGACGCATTCACGCTCAGGTAGGTGCCGGGCAGACCTGCCTCCCCCCACCCCCACTCCCCCACCCCCAGAGAGAGACCGAGCCCTTAATGAGTTTATGTCCCAGGAATGGAATGAGATTTGCTCACTCGATTTTCACGATTTTCACGCTTCCTTTGTTCGTAGACCCACTTTGCGCACTCCTTCCCACTAAGCGTATGGAGCTAAAGGACCTGGTGCTTCTCCCTGTGGGGTTGACAGCTGAGGGGAGGGGAGACACCTGTCAGAGAGCAGCGACCCAGCAGTGTGGAAAGTGTTCGTGGAGGCTGGGCGTGAGACAGTCACAGAGCAAAGCCAGGTGGCCGCCTTGCGTGATACGGGATGTATGATTCCATGACGAAATGCAATGACCATGTGATCTAGGTTTTTTGGGACAATCCCAATTTCTGACGTTTCAGGGCAGTGTTTAGCCACGGATGAGGTCATGTTTTCTGAGTTCCGGTTCAGGGTATACAAAAGCACCGAGATACACTGCGCATCTAGACGTGAGGATGACACAGTGAGGAGGTCACAGTGAGGAGGTCACAGTGAGGAAGTCACAGTGAGGAGGTCACAGTGAGGAGGTCACAGTGAGGAAGTCACAGAGCTTAGAGTGCAACCTCCTTCCGTGGAAGAATAAGACATAATACGGAGGGGAAACTGTGGCCTGTTTCCTTGCTTCTTTCCTGAAGCTCCGATTTGGGCAGTCTGCACCTTGGCTTGCATTTCCCTAGGGGCATAGGTGCTCCTGGAGTTCCTCGCTTTCCTTGGCACATATATTCTTTTCTTTGTGGCCAATTAAGGACCAAACAGGAAAGAGGTAGTTGTGAGGAACTAATTGCTTAAGATTGCCATGGTCCTAAAGCCTAGAAAGATGAAAAAGGAAAGGTGCTGTATTTTGTTTTGGGATGCTCACTCACTCCTTCCTTATCTCAGAGAGGTAGAAGAGAAGGTCTGGATTCAGACCTCACCCCAGAGGTAACTTTTTACATAACAATGACTTATCTGCAGGGCTCAGCAAACATTCTTTTACCAAACTTTTCTTCTTCTCATTTCCTGATGGATTGTCTTCCTCCCTATTCTCCTTAGATCAGGTCGCATATAAGCCTCAATTACCTGATTGCCAGAGGGCCTCAATGTGAGGTGGGTTCCCATACCTACAGAATTTTTTTTTTCTCCTATTTCTCTGACTTATGCCACTTTAATTATTAGACCAGCCAAAGAACCCAGAAGGGAAGAAGGGAATATTTTTTCCTCCCCTATAGTTTATGAACCCATTTTTGCAATGAAAAAACAAAACAGCTGTCAACCAAATTAATTTTAGACTGTAATAAAGAATGAAAAGCATTTATTTGAGCAGAAGACACAGATTCAGGGAGCAACTCAAATTGTGTTCCGCTAAGACAAAGGGGAGGCTGCCTTTTATAGTGAAAGTTCCCTCCCAGGTTCTCAACTCGCTCCGTTTTATGCAAATGAGGTATCCAAATTATGCAGCTCTGATTAGACAGGACAAGTCTCAGTTCATTGGTAGAAAGAGGCAACCAGGGTTTCCCATGGTGGGTGACTGGGACAGGGAAAACAAGCGAGGGTAGTGCTGGGCCATGAGGGCTCAGTCCAGGTGCCTCCTGGTGCAGAGTACGTGCGAAGCAAATGGCCATTAGGGTCCTACTGTTTATGAGACTTGGGCCCTGAGTTGACCATGGGGAGTCCATCTCAGCAGATAGATTCCTTCTCAGGGTTCACATCAAATGAATCTTTCTTCTCAGGGTCCACAAAACCTTCACTAAGAGTTTTACAGTTTTACCTAGTTTGTCCATAGCCATACATTTATGACCTAGTGAGGTCAGAATTTCAGCTGTGGTGTGTCACTCTATCTCTATAGTGGCTTTAGATACCCATGATTTTATTCAGAGTCTCTGCAAATAACACGTAACTCTCGAAGATAAAAATACTTTCTAAAAATAAATGTTGTGGTTGAGGAGATCATTTGTGGTGTTAACTTTGTGGCTGGTTACCACAAGAGTGAATTGCTTTGTTAGTTTAAAAAAGTAGATCCAGTGACTACCAAATCGAAGTCATCTCGATATTCTGGTGTCTGTCACAAAACTTGATTGCAAGGAAAGCAAAAAAGAAAGGGAGCGAAGGAGAAAGGAAGATAGAAAAACAAAGACACCAGGAAGCAAGGAAGCGAATTAATAAGTAAATATCATTTATCTGTTGTTTATATTTCTTATCTAAATCCGTCCCCATCTGAATCATCTGCCTGTGGAAAGCAATGTACTTTCCTCGTCAGAATAAATTACCTTGATTATTCCTGCTGATGAGTCTCAAGACTCATTCCTTGTAATACAAAGGATTTTATGGTCTCCAGCTAGTCCTTCAAATATAGAAAAGCATGCAGACCACAGAGGTTAATTACAATATGCGACTAATTGTGTTTCCTTGTCCTGTGACCACATTGAAACAATGGAATGAATATGCCCATAATTAAACTTTGAAAATCCATCACTGAACAGCCAATGAAAGCTTCATGATGCAGGAGACTTCGGATGCATGGAAATCATTATCTTTTCATCTCTCTCTCTCTCTCTCTCTCTCTCTCTCTCTCTCTCTATATATATATATATATATATGTATGTATATATATATATATACGTGTATATATATGTATGTATATATATATGTATGTATATATATATACGTGTATATATATATGTATGTGTATATATATACGTGTATATATATATGTATGTATATATATATTTATATATATATTTTAATATATATAAAATATATACATATTTGAATACAAAAATATATATTTTAATCTGCTAGCAACGAGTACATTCTTTGATTCTAGATTTGACTTGAGTTGCTCATGACATAGTCCTCGTTGACTTACAACGGAAGTGGGAGGCATTTGGAGCCTTAAATAATAATAACAATACCATTATAATCACAATTTAGAGTGAAATCAGGTCTCTCTGTTCTCTTGGAAAGTATACTTTGATCCAAAATGATTTATCTTTTATTTAAAATTATGATGCTATTTACTTGCATGACCGAAGTAAAGCTATGGGTTTATGCAGTTACATCTTGATATTGATATTAAAGAAATACAAACTATGTATAAAGGAAAGGAATCCAATTTCATTCCGGGTCACTAAGCCTCAACAATCTCTCCCCGTTAACATGCAAGAAAACACCAGTGAACTAAAGCCAGCCGAGTATCAGTTTTATCCTTCTGGAGATGTCTGTTATAAACAAAAAGGAAATGAAATTGTCCACTTAGAGGAGCCAATTATTTCTGGAGGCTGGTCGTGTGAATAGAAGCCATTTTAGGTTTATTCTAGTACTTATGTAAACCAGCTTCAAGGCTTAAAAGAACCAACTTACAGATGTCCTCAAGTGTAGTGGCTAAATGGTGTGATTTCAGAAATAAAAGACTTTGAATATGTGATTAGCTGGCTGTTCCTCATTCAGTCTTTTGCTCTATCTTGCTGTGAATTCACCTGACTTCCTCTTTGAGTGTATGTGTTCCATATCCACAAATAGCAAAGCACAGCATTTTCGAAGTTCTTCGAGTAATGAACCCGTCGCCATTTTCGTTCTTATCAATTGGTTGCTGGATCTAAATACATTCATGGTTAGTCGTGCTAAGCTAAGAAAAGTGTGGTTGCAGGTGCCGTATTTCCACACTGTGTTTATTTATTCACTCTTCCTCTCCTTTTTTACTGAACCGGCTTGGAGCAGACTAGCCGCATCATGCATTTGCATGGTGAGAGTTAGAAGAAAGCTTTTCACGACCACATTCCACTCCGGGTCTGATCCTGTACCATAGGTACAGTAGGTGATTGTTTTTAGTTTGCACATTGGAAGTGAGAGTCAGAAAGGTGAAATAGTCATGATAAAATAATATACCATTTGCCAGCAGATTCAGAGTTCAAATTCATATTTGTCTGAGTTCAGATAATAATAATATAATGATAATAATAATAATAATAATAAAATAATAATAAAAGCAAAGTGGCTGAAGACAGAGGTCCTGAAGTCAGATTACCTGGTTTTGAAATCTGGCTGTAGTGCTTACAAACTCGTAGCCTTGGACAAGTCCCTTGACATTCTGGATCTCAGTATTCAATCTGTCACATGGCAATATTAGTCTTACCTACTAGGGGTGGTATGAGGATTCATGGAGTTTATGTAGGTTAAAAATCTTAGCACACATCTATACTAAGCACTACCTACTATATACTAAGTACAAGATCATTTATAAGCATTCAGTAAATATTGTTTTCTGTTTGTTTTTTAAATCTTACATGTTGCACTGCATGTTAGAGCTGTCAAAGCAATTTCATTTAATCCTTAGGGAAAACTTTAAATCAGTTAATGTTCTCACCCCAGTTTTATACATCACTACAGAGGGAGGAGAGTGGAGAAAGGAAGGAAGAATGTTCACTTTCAATTAGAAAATAACAGGTTATGGCCAATTGTAGGCCCTTTTTGTGCTTTAATACCCTAGTGGGCTCAGCCTCTGTATTTGGCAAGAAAAACACCCTGAAGTTGAAGAATAAGGCCCCTTTTCTAAGGTCACATAGTGAATGTGAAACACAACCAGGATTTGAACCTCGTTTTGAATGACTTCAAATTCCATACTCCTTCTAAACCCGGCACCAGCAAACTTTGGCCCATGGGCCAAATCCGTCCTACTGCCTGTTTTTGTATGACGTGGGGGTTCAGAATGTGTCGCCCCCAAATTGAGCTTCTGTGGTAGGCAGATCACTTTGAGCTTAAGGCAACTTTAGCCGAGGGTTCAAAAGAAACGTCCTCTTCTCCCTTAACTACCTAGAAGAACTTGAATTAGAGGCCCTGCCCATAATTAGAGATTATCAGAGGTAACGTCCTCTGACCTATCCATAGGGCAGGGCAGACCACCATTTACTGAACATGTGCTCTCCTGCAGTGACCTGAGTCACTTTTCCTTTCTGTCTTTGAGCCTCTCACGCATGTGGGGTCTCTGACTTGGTCACGTATGTGGGATTCCCATATACATGTATGTAATTAAATTTGGTGATTTTCTGTTGCTCATCTGTCTCCTGTCCGTTTGATTATCACACCAACAGAAAGAGCCTCGAAGGTAGAGTTTCTCCCTCCCCCATAATGATCTGCCAGCTGGAGATGGTTTTTGCATTTTAAAATTGTTGAAAAATACATCAAAAGACAAAGAACACTTCGTGGCACGTGAAAATCGCATGCGATTTAAATTTTAGTGTCCATAAATAAAGTTTTATTGGAACACAGTCACACTCGTTCATGTACCTTTCATCCACGGCTGTGCTTGTGCTGCAACTGTACGGGTGACAAGGTGCAAGAGAAATTTTATGGTCTCTTTAAAGGCTAAAGCACATTATATACACACCACGTGTCATTTATCTATTTATTCTTTCCATTTATAGAGCTTCAGACATGGTCCCTTACATATATGGTAGGTGAAGAAAAGATTCAAACCCACATCTTCTCATGTAGAGACCTGTTCTTTCTAGAACATATTACCATCTCCCTATAGCATGGAGACTCAGGGTTAATGATCTCTCTGAGACAGTCTGAGTCCCGATTAGCTTTCTTCTGTCCCTTTTGCTTGAAGTGGGCCACAACTGCATTCTCTTCCTTGGCCTCTGAAACTATTTCTGTGAGCCAGCAGAGGAGAATTGCACTCAAAAAGGACTTCTGCCATTTGCTGACTTACCCCTGAGGGGAATAAATGGCCGGTCAGCCCCAGAGAGTCAACATTCTACTAAAAGAATGCGAGAATAGACATCCAAGGGACATTGGCACTGTCTGGTCCTGATCTGACATTCTCCAGATGAGAAAACTGAGGCACAGAAAGAGGAAATAATTCCCCAAGAGACAAATAGAAAGTCATGGAAAATTCCAGAACTCTAAGCCAGAGCTCCTGGTGGCCAGGCCTGCATGTTTTTCTCTAAATTCTCATCCCACGGAAAAGATTTTGGGGGCAGCTGGAAGTGGTAGGAATAATTGCATGTTCACAGGACGTATTGTCACACCATCTGCCTGCTTGGTTGTTTAAGGAGAATCGATATATATATATATATCATTGAACACAGGCTAAAATGAAGATATCAATTCCTTATCTTTAGTTCTGGCAAGATTGTCTCTGCCTCCCACCACCCACCTCTCTAAAGAAGAGTGAGAAGGATTTATAGCACTTCTGTTGACATTTTTCCTACACTCAATTTAGTTTTCATTCCAAACCATCAACCTCCTCTAGGCAGCTCTATTTCCCTTGCCATGTGTGGTTACATCAAAAACTGCCTTTTCTCCCCTCCTGCTTTCAGCCTCTAAGGATAGTTCAGACACGCGCCCCCTCCGAGTGAGACCGTGATGACGTCACCGTCACCTCATCCGCAGGCTCGTTTCCTGTTGCTACTGTTGTTTCCTTTCCTTTTCTTTTTTCTTCTGCTTATTTCTCTCTTTTAGCTTCTCCTCCCTGTATACTGTAGATTTTCTATAGGAACTTTTAGTAGATTCTCAACAAAGAGAAACCCTGTAGGATTTTAAGTGGCATTTATCAAAGAAAGGGTATCATCTGGGATTTTCTGTAGAAAGGCCATTTGCATGCTACGGGACAGGGGACAGTGAGCACTGGGAGTAGGTTCTCTGAGGAAGGGAAGCTGGCGTTGGAAACGGGCCTGGGGAAATGTCGGTGGGGACGGCAAAGGGAGCCAATAAGTTGCAGTATTCTTCAGCTCTGTTTAAGGCTCCCCAGGAAGTCAGGCTGATGCTGGTGACTCACGCAGGGGCTCCTCTCCCTTCCTCCCACCTTCTTTTCTCGGCTGCCCTTTTCGTACCTTCTCACACATCCTCTGAGGGCTGTGACCAGACTTGAGTCTCTCAGCCGTCAAGATCTAGCCCAGCACATTTCCGACTGAAGGGCCTGGTGGCAGATACTGGTGTTTGTTCATTCCAACACCTCTTCAGGCCCCTTTCCCCCTCTCACCTCCACTTCAGAGGTGAGATGACACGTCCTTCTTCTGTCCCAGGTTGAGGTAGCCTGTGACACAATTTAGGGGAAAGACACCAGAGTAGAAATTCCCTGGAGGCTGAATCAACCCATTCACTTTCTGCTTTTACATAAACATGATGCCTGGGACTTGCAGAACAACTTACACCCCGACAGAATGCCCCAGAACGTTCCAGATACAGTAGTCCTGATTTTGTTAAATCAGAATTCCTGCTGGCATCCATCTACCCTCAGACTTTTGCCTTGTGAGAAGAACAGGGTTTGCTCAAGGACAATTTGGGTCCCTTCTATGTGCCAGGCACTCTCCCAAGCAAGGCAAGGAGATATTTTGCTACATGAAAGCAAGAACATCCCGAGCTGACAAACGATGTTCTCCTCAGGTGACTCAGCCCTGAGCTAAAGGTTATCCTGACTCTGTTGAAGGAAACTCTGTACCCGTGAAGCAGTCTGTAGCCCCACCTGTAATAACAGCTCTGTGGAAGTGAAATACAGTCATAGAGGGGATGGGCTTGGCCTCTTACTATTTACAAGCTATGGCCACAGCCTCCATCTTGTAGAATGCGTAATGCCAACACTGGAATTAGAATCTATTCCAGAATTCAACCACATGTTTCTAAATTCACAAATCCTTCCAACTTCCATCTGCAGTTCTCTGAGGAGTTGTCCCAGGCTCGTCACTCCATTTGCTGTTGTCTGGCATGGCATTACGTACACTTACCTAAGTCCCCTCCTGCCATCCTCGGAAGTCTTTGAAAGGAAAACAAATGTGGCATTTTGCTCATTTGTTTCTATCACGACTTCAGGCACGCAGTAGGTGTACGGATCTGAGGTCTGAGGTGGACGGACGGGAACTCAAGGCAGAACAAGTGGGGCTCTATTCTGGCCCCTCTCTCATGTGGGGGGTGTCACCTCACCTCTGAGCACAGGAGACTCCTCTGTAAGTGGGAGATGATCACATTAGGGGGCAGGAGAGGCTACGTGAGAATTCGGAGTGAGTTGGAACTCCCACTTCATTTCATTTTTTCATCCTTCCTCAGGACTGTGGGGGTTTCGAAGATATGTTTTAGCAAACAACAGAATCCCGTCTTCAACAGGGATCTTGGAATAAGAGAGACAGAAGTGGCGCTGCTCCTGTTGTGACTGTGCCCAAATGTAGGTGCTGAGGAGGCTGCTGGGCTCGTTTCTGGAATGTTGACAACTCTGAGATGCAGAAGAAAACTGGCAGGGCCCCAAATTCCAGGGATGCACAGGAACTAGAAAGAGCGAGAGGATGGGCACCGGAGGACACGGGGGACAGCTGTTTTTTGTTTTACTCTGGCTAGAGTCACTTTTCACAGATCAAGTCGCCTTGCTGAAGCTAAGTCGAGCATTTGAGAATCATCCTATCATACATAATCGCTAGGGTTCCGTCAAAATACAGTCGCGCATCACTTCGCTATGGGTGTACATCCTGAGCAAGGTGTCGGTGGGCAACTTTGTCATTGTGCGCACGTCACGGAGTGCACGTACACAGCCTGATGGTGACCACACACCTCGGCTGTGCGTACAGCCTAACGCTCCGGGCCACAAGCCTCTGAGGCATGTTCCTGTGCCGAATATTATAGGTGGTTGTAACCTAAGGGTAAATATCTGTGTAGCTGAACTTGTTTCAACATAGAAAACTCACAGAAAAATGCAGTATAAAAGCTAAAACATGGCAGTCACCATGAGTGGAGCTTGCAGGACTGAGGCTGCCCCGGGCGAGGTGGTGAGTGGCGGTGACCGGATGCCAGGCCTGGGACGTGGACACGGTCCCACGAGCCCTCCCCTGCTTCCTTCTGCCGGGGTCAGTGAAACTGTCAGTGCCTCTCCGTGCACAGGGATGGGGGCTGGACTGGTGGGACATATGGAGGACAAACCGGCCGAGTGAGGCGTGGACCACCTGGGAGAGAGCGAGGGAGAGGGGGCCTAAGGAGCAGGAGGAATAAGAAATCAAGATCCAGGCCTGAAGCAACACAGGGGATGGTCATGGCCACGTGGTGTTGGCTGGTACATGTTGGAGCAGTGACCGGATTAAGGAAATTTCACGGTATTCGTGAAAAAAAAAAGGGTGTAGAACTGAGGACTCAACATTTTGACTTTGGAAATTCGTTTTTGGTTTTTGTGACAAAGGGCTCTCTCTGGCATTGAATTAATGGAAGAAATAAAACTTATCCATGTCTTCCATGATTACAACCTCAAAATATGTCCCAAGGACGGGGACAGGCTGGCTCTGTGCTACCACAGAAAGCTTTCTCTACAGTGGCAGCGGCACCGAACCCTGATTTTGTTACGGTACCTCCTGGGGACCCGTGTCCGTGCACAGAATCTTAGGTCCCCAGCAAAGAACTTACGCGAGTGGCCCCAGCTGACCAGCAAGCTAGGTCTGGGGTCTGGGGGCTGTGGCTCCTTCTGCCTCCACAGCGGCAGAAGGACAGCGTCCTCCTCTGTGCCGAAACGGGTCAGTGGCGGACTGGCCGGGGTGGAACCTGTCACCCAGAGTCGAGGTGCGTGAGTGAGAGGGAATGGGTCGCCGCGTCCCACACCTGTTGCTCCGTTCAGAGAAAAGAAATTCCTCCCGAGTCACCTGTCTTTCCATTTCTTGTAGGAAATTCAGTTCCGTTATAATCTTAGGGGACCACGGTCCTACACGAGGCCCAACGCTGGCCAAAACGCCATCCTGTGGCACACGGCTGCATTCTACCCTACACTGCAAACGCTAACACACAAATGACGTCGATGAGTTCGAGGACTGAGTCCAGCTGAGTCAAGCTGGAGACCCAATCGGCTTTGCTCAGCGATTCTTGACTCCGGCAGCGTCCCATGCAGCAAACAGAAGGGAGCTCCAAGGAGCATATGACGTGGGAGGCGTTTATAGGCAGAAGGGGCGGAAAAAGGAATTCTCTAACAAAGGGGCTTGTTTCAGGCAAGGTCAGCTTCCTTTGGGGGAAGGCTAGGGTCTCCTGGGTACATGGACCTCACCAGGCTGATCAGGTAATGACAGACTGGCTGGTTAAAGGTCGCCTTTCTGAGAGAGGCTGGAGCCACAGTGAGGTTGGATACTGAGTCTTGGTCTGTTGAGTGGAGCCTGGCATAAGCAACTCCCTTTGGGGCTGTTGTCTCTTTTTTCTTTATCAGTACCTAAAAATTCCCCGGTAGACTGTAAGGCTCACGAGGGCATCCACGCATATGTGTCCAACGCTGGTCATGTGACAGGCAATCACAAAACACGACACCCAAGAACCCAGTGGTTGTAATCATATAAAATGCACGTAATCCTAACATCGTTCCCACCTGATTTGGAAATATTTCTATGTTTCGCTTTGTATTGTCAGAGGATGTTTGAGTGTGTGTACTGTAAGTCACTTAAAACCGTTGGTATAGATGTGTGAATTGCATTGCTTCAAGTGGAAACTCTGTCATTTTTCTGTCAGTTTCCGTGTGTGTGCATATACACATAAACCAGATTAATGCTTCATGAATCATAACCACTCAACAGATATTTGATAACTAGACATAAATATATGTATGTACTTGTGTTTATATTTAGACGTGCTCATGTGTTAATATAACTGTGTGTGTGTGTGTGTGTGTGT
>CM053511.1:2269254-2292441 GCA_028627145.1 Eidolon dupreanum | reverse complement strand
AGGGCAGGAAGACATTCTCCGCATCTGTTGTCATGAAGGGGGAAGCTCGGCGGAGGCCAGAGGAGAGGAGAGAATGTCGGGGGTGAAAATGGAGGAAATGGGTCCTCTCCTGAGAAGGGGGGGAGACGCACTCCAGGTTGAAAGAGCAGCACGTGTGGGGAGCTGGATGGTGCGTGGGCTGCTGGGAAAATGACGAGGAACCCGGCAGAACTGGAAACGAGCCCCGACTTCCTTCCGCCCTGCTGTCCGCCCAGTGACTCAGATTCCGCAGAGAGTCCGCGTTGTTAAGACCATCCGCTCGGGTTCCCAGCCCCGTCCTGGCCAAAGGGCGTTAACACGAGAGGACATTGTTCTTCCAGACCCAGGACATGGAGGGCAGGCCACGAGATCAGGACCCCAGTGCCCTCTGCTCAGCTCCTTTGCCTGCAGCCTGCCCGTATCTCGATGCCACCGTCAGTACCCTGGGTTCCACGCGTGTCGCTCTCTGTCCCCACCTCCTGTGGTTCCCGTCTCTGGAATGAGACTTCTGCCTGTGGCCGTGTGTCTGACCTACATCTGCCTTTCCTGCAGCCTGGTCTCCTGGGAGGTTGTTTTGTTTGCTTTTGTTTTGTCAAAAACTCTTAAGCCTCACAGCCTGTCCCTGTTCTCTTATCTAATTAACATCAATTCTGGAACTAGGAAGGGATTTTATTTGAGGATAACCATCAATATTTGAAATCTGTTGCAAAACAGAATTTGGAGAAGACTCTTTCTCTCCGCTCCCCCACCTCCTCCCTCCTTCCCTCCCTCCCTTTCTCTCTAGTTGGATATTAATTTGGAAGTCACTGTAGGTTCACATATGCTCTTGAACACTTAAGGTCGTTTCCTGGTTGACCCATAAAAGGCTCACCCAAGGGAACACCTGGGACTTACAAAGGGGCTCAGGGTTGACCCACAGGAAAACCTTGTCATTGTATCAGCTTGATTTCTCATCCTTATGTATTAGTCCAGATCTTTCAGTGAGGTTCAGAAGGATTTATGTGGCTAATACAGTCAATCAGTAAATTAAAATTCATCAATATTGATCTATCATTCTATCTATTATCTATCTATCATCTATCTATCTATTTATCTCTCTTTTTTTTAGATGGCAATAATAAAAGTATAAGAAAAAACAATTACCGTATTGGTTTTCTGTCAGGACATATAGTAAGAGTATTTCTTCAGAGCTTAGGGCCTCTCCAACAATCTCAATAAATATTTTTTTTGTATCTCCATGGTGAAGTGAAATGATTCCTCTTATGAACCGTGCTGGGTGTTAATCGCAGCCGGATTGGTGGTAGGTTGGAAGGAACTAAACTCCTCTCACAGTCAGACAATATGTCAGAGCTGGCGAGCCCCGTGCAGTTACCCCAGACCCTTCACAATCTGTGTCATGCTGGCCGAAGGCCTGTTCTTGAGCTTAGAGCTTGTATTTTGGCCGACTGTTCATGGACGTGTGAAAGGGAATACATGTAAGCGTCGCCCAGGGAATGCGAGTGTAAGTCTCACGTAGAAAGCGCAGTCCCGGCCTCCACACTAACCTGGACTTGCCTAGACCCCCTCTGCGCACCCGCCGATGGCTCGTCACCTGTCGTTTGGCGCTCACTGCGGTTCCTGGCCCGAGTGTGAAGAATACCAAGAGCTGGTGGCGAGAACGTGAATGTGGCCATCGTCCCAAGGTTACGGTACCTCTTATGCCATGGCCGAGCCACACGAAAGGGAGTAAGAAAACTACCATATCTTGAAGCTGCCGTGTCCTAGAGGGATATATATTCCCATCTGATTCTCATATCGGCCAGAGAATGGATCTATATCTTCACAGAAATACAACTCACATTAAAATGACTCAAGCTTGGTGGGGAGAAAAATGCGAGATCACATTGTCAGCAAGAAAGGACTAAGGGTCGAAGCCCGTGTCCGGCCGCAAGCCTCGCCTTCTCCCAGCAGAGAGTTCTGGCCGGAGCTCGGAGTCCTGTGCCCTTCACCTTGGCCATGCTCGCAGGACGGGCGTTCTCGCGGGAGGACGTCGTGGGCTCTTGGTCTATGGCGTGACTGGAGCTTTGCTGAGACCCTGGTGTGGCGATCCCGTAGACCTGGCAGCACGGACTTGTAAGCTGGACGTGGCTAGTCCCGTCACGTAGATGAAGAGACCGAGGGTCAAAGAACCCAAGCGAATCCCAGGGGGCCGCCGTGGAGGGAGGGCGCTGAACCTCACTTCATCCTCCTGTTCCTGGTGCCTTCTGTTGTCCTTCTGCCACTGACCGCATCTCATCAGGGGCGAACTATTATTTAAGATTTCTGAAGAAGTTGTTTGTTGCTCTCCCTTTTCTTTTCATTTTTTTCAAATTGCCTGAAAGTAGAAAATTGACTAAATTCAAGGACAGTTGTGCCATCTCCGAGACTCGGCCTTTGTTCTCAAGAATCTAGGCCATATTCGGATTGTTGTTCTCAGGGGACAGAAGCCTTACAACCCATTTTTAACGTGATCACAGCGGGAGACGTTTACAGCGGTAAGTGTAAGGAAGGGTAATTAAAACGTGGTTCGTACTCATGTTTTATGTTCTCTCTCCCAGAGTTTGTTTTCCGCATGCTGTGCCTTGGGCATCATCTGTTGCCCTGCAGGATACGCGAGCATCCTCATCTGTTTGGGCTCTGGTTTCATCTGGAATTTCAATGAACTACAACAGCATCCCTGGGCTTCACGCCCTGCTTGGACGCCATGGGCACCGGCGTTCACGGCCAGACCTCTGCACCTCCGACGACCGACAACTCATTTTCACTAACGCTTCTCTGATTCTTTACAAAACTCAAAAGTAGGTGGGTCTCTGGTGATTCGGGCCTTGAGTTTAGTTCTATTTCCTAAATCTAAGTATATGTCATGAACTAAATTGTCTTCTCTCAAATTTTATACTTAAAACCTGATCCTCAGTGTGACTATTGGGAGACAAGGCCTTCGGGGAGGTAATGAAGGTTACATGAGGTCATAATGACAGGACTTGAATCCAGGAGGATCAGTGTCCTTATGAGAAGAGAAGGAGACACTAGATATCTATGGGATTGACCCTTAACTTATGGGATGTCACTGTCTATAAGTAGATAGTGTTAGAACTGAGTTAAATCACAGGACACCCAGCTGGTCTCACAGAGAATTGCTTATTGTCATGGGGAAAAAACTCTACATATTTGGTGACGAAAATTATCAGAAGTAAAGTGTTTTGCGTGAGCAGTACAGGAGACACCCAGGAGAGAAAAAGCAGGGGAAAACTGGGATTCCCCCTACATAGGAAAAAAAGACTGATTTTTTTCCTATTTAGCTATGAAATAGTTTTCTGAAAAAATGTCAGATGACTAGAAAACATAAAATTGAAGGAATTAGCTTAGTCTCTAAACTCTCTTGGAAAGTTCCAAGATCTAACTACTTGTCTATAAAATAATTTACTGATACACCCAGAATGTTTTCTGTTTTTTTCCTTAACAAAGGAGAAATACTATCTAGCATTTCTCTTAGCTCGACAATCACTGAATTTATGAACCCTCCCGAGAACTCCCCCACTGTCCCAGGTCCCTGTCTAATTTCTCCATCACAGCACAGTCTCCACAGTCTAGTGACCGAGCACGAATTTTTCTAAGATGATTATCAAATGTATTTGCTATTTCTGTTGTTTTAAAAATAAGTGGACTTGTATATGTGCCACATCTTTTCTTTAAAACGTAGTTGATGCTTCACCTCCTGTCAGAGCCCGGCTCATATGTGAACCCTCCCACAGCATCCATGCATGAGAATGATTCACATTTCATCCTCACACTCACTCTCTTTTTCTCCTCTTTTTGTCCTTCTATAATGGGACTGTGCCACAGTGGACCATCGTTTGTTAATATGTCTAGCTCAACCACTAGAATTTAAATCTCTGGGAACGGGGATTATGCAGTATTTATACATTTAAAAAAACCCTCCATATAATATTTGAACATAGCTTATCAAGAATGAATGAAAGAATGGATATTTGAGTGGAGGAAATGATCACATAGATGGTGAGAGCCAAACAACCAAAATGCAGAACACATCTGTCAAGGTGCGTTGTGACTCTAAACTCCCACTGTGAGCCCCGAAGAAACATACAAAACATGATACATATTAGTTTCCTGCAGATGGAGCCTAAAAGCTTTCAGGTGACATGACCTCAGTTGAGGAAAAATGACTCGCCTAATCAAAAGATGCGTCTTCTTTTAGGATTAATGAATCAGCACATGGATAAAGAATTCTCTTTAAAACTTCTTCCCTCTTCTTATCTATTTGAGAGCCATCTTTAATTTTCGGGCTGAAATTTATGAATCGAATCCCTGGTTTTATTGATAAGCATTCAACAGTGTTAGCCGTCTCTCCTTCCTCCTCAGCCGTACCCTCTCCCCTCTGGTACTCCCACTTCCTGGACAAGTGAGCAGATTTCTTCCCATGCCTTCCACAGATCAAGTGACTCCTTTTCCTAAACCCTTGGTGGGAGATTGGGGTGAGGATCCTATGAGAGAGAAACGTGAGGCTCACCCGTGTAGCAAAGGGGTCCCGGGACGTGACAGGACCCTGGGTACCCTGGATGAGACAAAGACCGAATTTTCCTTAAAGGAAGAGTAGGAGTTGACCTCACTGAGGCTTGCGATGCGGTAGGAGGTGGGGGACCAGGCATTTTTGGGACAAGAGATCATCTTGCAGAGAAAATAAAATTATCCCCTAAAGCATCTTTTGCAAAGTTAGTACCGAATCCCTAGGAAAACAAGTCAACACAAAGCAAAACAAAACAAAAACCTTCAGACTTCCATAAAAAATCCTGGGGGCACCTATGACCGAAATAGTGTATATTAAAAATTTGGAGGCACTTTCTTTGTCGTCAGTGTGTGTGGGTGTCTGTGTGTTGGCCAGTGGAGAAGGCTGATAGGGTCTCCTCATCTTTCTGCTCCCGTGCCGGGTGCCTCGGCTTGGGTGCTGTCCTTCCTCTAGGGTGCCTCGGCTTGGGTGCTGTCCTTCCTCTAGGCACGCTGTCTCAACAGCGTCCACCCTTCAGAGGGTACTGCCAGGCTGTCACTTGCCTGAGGCCCGTGAGCGCTGGCGGAGTTGTCTTGTACTCAACAATGTAGTGTGAAGACACGGGTGCCATTATCTCTAACGCCTGTGAAAGATTATAATTAAGGGCGACAGTGTTGAAAGAGAATTTCAGCTTTTCTGCAGCCGCGAGGCTATAAATTGAGGATGCGACAGCAGTCTGGACAATTGAGCCTCCGTGGCGCCACTCAGTCATAACTGGCATTGATTTAAATCCACGGCTCATCTCCCGCATCATAAATTGATTGGAAATGGCAAGGGGCTAAGATTAACACTTTTCAGAGATGATGGTCTCCTTAAATAAATAAATATCAGAAGACATAAAATGGTCAACTGTGTTGTACTCATACCTCCTTCCATCCCATGAAAATCCCTAGAAACTAGGAAACGTTTCCCAAAGCGAAGCCAGCAACTTCCAGGATATTCCAGGCGGGACCAGTCTCTGGCTGTGTGAGGGCAACTGTGTGTCCTGCGGGCCTGCATTTGGACCCGTTTCTTCTATGTGAGTGTGTGTCTCTGGGTAAACAACTTACTTGATTCCTCCACGCCTTAACCATCTCACGCTTAAAGGAAAAGCAATCATGGGGAACTGTGTCTCACAAGGAGGAGAAGATTAAGTGACGATATACTTAATGTGAAGCATTGAAGACAAGTGACCCTGTGCCATAAGCGTCGGCCACTAAAATCACTTGTCCAGTCAGGTTTTCTGGAAGGTAGCAATGATAGCGCTAAGGGGAGACTGATGACTGATCCCTCATTTTTAAGGAAAATGAAATCGCTTATTTAATTTGAAATATTAAGTAAGTCACATGGTCAAAACTCAACAGGTCTAAAAATGTGTGTGAGGAGCATTCACTGCTCTCGCCTCTGGCTGTCCTCTGCGGAACTCAGATCTTAAATGTGTACTGACGTTTATGCCACCAGGGTTCGGGTTAACTTGTTACGCAACAATAGATACCCAATACCCGAGACCAGAATTTTAAATCCAGGTAAGCTGACCTTAAACGATTGAAGTTACAGGCAAAAATACTAAGCATATGAGAAACCAGAGACTACATTTTGTATAAACTTAATTTGCTTCTTCTATTAATTGTTCTGCTAGTAAGTTTTGCTCGTATTATTTTTAAATTTCTTACAGCCTCTGTGTTTTAAAGTTGCACATGCACCTTTTCTAATGTTGTCAATGGAAAAAGTTGGATTTTTCTGCAGGCAGCGGCCAGGATCACCTCGAAACAGTCACATTGCAAGGGCTCTTTTTCCTCCCCGCTGCCTCAGAGGCAGCCTGCTCCCTGCAAACATGGCGGGCAGGCGTTATTTTGGCTGTAGCTCTTCCTCCTTTGCTTTTATAAACCTGACCAGGCCCAGGAGGGTTTTTCTTTCTCTTTCTGGTGACGCCAGATCCCACTATTCCTGTCATAAAGAGATCACCTACCCTTCTTTCTTTAGGACACACCCCTCTGCTAGACAGGGTGTCTTTGCTGGGGTTTCTGAAATCGGTTGCTTCTAAGCCTTCTAGCCAGTCTGTTTTCCTTCTCTTCGTGTGAATGCTCTGCTTCTGTTAACAGTGCAGTCTTGAGCGAGTTGCTTAATCGCCCGGTGCCTGTGTTCCATCCACGTCTAAGTGAACTCAGAGCGGCTTGCTCTATCTGCTGTGTGTCCTATGCTGGGCTTCCTCCAAGAAGACACTGCATCAAAAGTGTGATTGCCATTTCCTCGAGAGGCGACCTCAGGATCGCCCAGAGGGGTAGCGGGAAGCGAGACAAGGAAGCGAGCAAGCCAGGAGAGGGCACACCAATGAGCAGGTAATCCCTGGGGTAATAGGGATTCTTCTTACTGCGCACCCATGGGAAGCTGTGTATGGCACGCTGCAGAATTGTCCCACCAGAGCTGGGCATTCAGCTACCAAGTCCCAGCCGTCACTGACTGAGGGATGCTCTGGGGAATGTTAATCCTCCCCATGACTCCACCCATAGGCAGACCGAAGCAACATCTGCGTCTGCAGAAACCCCCAGACAGGGAGCGGCTGGTGCCTGCAGTGGAGAGCTGTAGGCAGACGGGATCTACCAGCTCAGGGACGTGGGCGGGTCCCGCGTGGGGCGGCCACGACATCGCATGAGAAACTGAATATCAGTTCCGTGTGCAGATGCCCGGTCAGCTTAAAAGGCATATGTGCACGTGTGATTGTAAGGAAAACTGATCCTGATGAAAGAGGTTTTCATAAGCAATCACAAATGGGCCACTTGAACAAATAATTCCATGATATACCTGCGAGCATCATAAACCTGCGCACAGGTGTACCATATAAAGGCAGGAACCTCTGCGATGCAGGGGCTTCTTTTCAGCCCTTGTCGATCCTGTGTTCCACGACGTGGCCACCTAAGTCCGGGCATTTTTGCTGCAGCACTTTGCCGCCTCTCCTTTTGAGTACTTGGTGTGCGATACTTGGTACTTGGTAGGAACCGTGGGACATTTAGTGAATGAGTGAATGCCTTCGCCTTGTACCTTACTTTCTTCTAATACTCCATAAGTTACTGTTCTTTATTCATTTAAGCAATGACACTGCCATTTCTTAAAATATATCTGCCTCTTTCCTCCCATGCACTGGCACCTACAGCCAAACTGATTTATGCAGAAGCATATTTTTGTACATCCTGTGAATAATGGCGTACACACTTCTTAGGCTTCGCGTTTTTCCACTTTGGGGATGATTGACTTTTATGACCATTTTCACCACAGTTAGTTCTAGTCGGATCCATGAAGTAAACATCCGAATGTGCCAGCCTGTCATCAGATGTAATCTGCTCGAGGGTACGACCGGGTCTTGCTTATTGCTGAGTTTTTTTTTTCTTACCGCACTCGCTTAAGGAAACAAGTGAAACCACTTACCGAGCACCAATTAGATGTCAAACGTTGCTTCTGTTCTTGAGCGAAAGGCGGTCGTGTTGGCCTTCAGAGAAGGCACCTGGCAGCTCTCTCCCGGGGCTGGAATTGACGGAGGGCTGCCACATCTCCACTCAGGCCACACACCCCACGGCTGTCCCCCAGCACTGATGCAGGCACCATACGTGGCAAAGCAGGCCCGTTTTCTGGGAGACTTGGGAACACTCTGTCGGTCGACCTTGGCTGCAGACGTGGCGGCTTTGCTAAACTTCTATAGACTACACAGGAGCCAAGCATGCGTCCAGCCCGCCCTCCCTCCTGGCTTTTGTCGACCTCCCTTTCTTCTAGAGGAAGAATCTCTCACACGAGGACATGAATTCAAGGGTCAAGACAGAGTAAACAAAGCAGGAGATGATGTGTCGTTGAAGACACGAGAGGAAGGGGACTTCCTACACCATGTTCACGTCGTTGCTCCCACTGTGCCAGAGTGGAAGCTTGGAAGAGCCCGAGCATCCTTCGGTTGAGTGGCCCCTTACTCAGGTACAACGCTGACCCATGGCAAAGGTACGGGCAACAGGAGGCATGGAGAAGGCGAGATGTGGTTGGCTCTGTTCCAGGCCCTAGAATAACAAGGGCTCTGGAGATGTCGTCATATCCAGATGGGCTTGCGGGAGCGTGGATACAAAAAAAAAGGATTTCAAACAAAAGATGTGATATAGCAGGAATGCCATGTGCATTTGCCCGGAGTACCTTTTGTCACACCTCTCACCTGTCAGGTATGGCATTAGCTGCTGAACGCTGGGCATAGTCTTTACATATAAAAGTGAGAGTCCGTGGACATCTTGATAAAGGACTAATAGGCTGGAGCCATTTTTACTCATCCCTCTAATTTCAAATTCCTAACATAGGACTTTGCTTAATGAAGACTAGTTGACAGAGCGAGCCAATTAATAAATCACTTCGTCCAAAAAAATAATATTAGCATGAATGAACAGGATGACATTGCAAACAAAGACGATTAAAAAATATTACACAAACGGAATTTAATATTTTCGTAGGATTCTTCTATTTCAAATGAGAACCCAGAAAATTAGAATGAATGAATGGCTTTTCAAGATCCTAGCATTCTGTCTCTTTTCCAGAGTGCACAGGACTCAGAGATGTCGATGCTCAAGAATTGGTGTCTTCGTGACGGTCGCGAGAGCAGCTGGTACCGGATGGGAGAGAAACGGTTTACTTACGGAGGTTGGAAATCATTCTGCAGCCTCACACCATCGGGCAAGGCAGGCCTGTCATGACGCGGGTGTGTAATCCGAGCTCTTGTCACACTGGAGTCTTCACAGCTCTTAGCATCTTGCTTTTCCATTTTGCAGCCTGTGACTGATTTAAAGTCTCTTCACTGTTGGATCTGTCATAACGGGTTAAAAGCAACTGATCTTCTACCTGGAGGGAGAGGCGCATGAAGGATGTGACTAGTTTCTTTGCTCTTTAATTTCAATCAGATTGGCCCACTGGTTTCTTCCTGCAAACTAAGCCGTGACCATAGTATTGGGCCACACTTCAGCCAGAGCCTAACGCCACCTAAGAAGTCTTTTCCTACAGACCCGGCTAGGCCGTGTGGCATGCCCGTCACTGTTCATACGTCGTGCCAGATCACATTCGTTTTTACTTTTGCTAAGCTATTGATGACCCCATTCCACCACCAAATTTAGTCAACAGAACAAACAACTTATCCTCTTTTCAGCTGCAATCCAATGACTGTCATTACTTTCTCTGTGACCCCAGATAGCTTGTTTTACCTCTGAGTGTCTCTGTTATTTAACTTGTACAACAGGAATAATTATAGTCCAACCACAGTTTTAGCATGAGGCTAAAATCTGTGTAGAGTAGAACATTGAAACATTCAATTAATATCATTAATTTTATTATTCTTATAACTACTAGTAGGAAAACTAATAATGATCGATATTGCAAACAATGCCATCTAAGGTAAGTGATTGTAGAAAATGGCACTTTGACTATAGTGAAGCTAAAGACAAAAGACTTAAACGCAAACATGCTGATCTTTAGTCAATACATTGCTTTCCAGAACAATGTGAATTAGCAATTCTGCAACTATGTTTACGATAGTCTAGGATTAAACAAATTACAAAATATATTATGGATAACGAGAATCTGGTTTTACATTGTCAGAGAAAAACGTTAGGAATTCAGAAAGAGGGGAAGGTAGAATGCACCGTGGTGTTTAACTGAAGTCAGAATTACCGGTACACACACAGAGCTTCTACTACATACGTGCAGTGGGCAAAAAAAACCATAGAAACAGAACATGCAGCGGGCAAAAAAAAAAAACATAGAAACAGATTCGGATTTGTCATAATGCACTCGCCATGTGTGTGCATCTCCTAGCTGTGTACTCTTAGGCAGTAGAAAGTATAACGTCTTCATAGCGACAAACACCCCTCTGTGAGTGTGCATGTGTTGGCTTTAAAATCCATTTTCCAATAAAAGAAACCAGGATTCCTCGGAGGAAGTGAACACAGAGAAAGCGAGATGAGATGGGAGTGTATGGTCGCATGAGATATTAAGGCAGCACTCACAGAAGGCTGGGGACATTTGTGTTATAAGGAAACCAAAGTCAGCTTAGAGATCTTAACGACCAAACTTGGGACGGCATCATCCATAACGGTACCGCATCAATAAAACAAGTATCCACGGGTCCACCCCAGTATGAGCACACAATCGAATATATAAATGAGTGGGGGTGGGGCTAGGGAAACAGCCCTTCCTTAAAACTGAATCCCAATTAATAAATGTAGCACGAATGATGAAATTAGAAAATTACCATTTGGCACACACTGCGGTTTATAATTGCGGCAGAGCAGAATCAACAAAGGATGCTAAAATTAGAGGGTGGCTGAGGGATGAGAAATGGGATATTTGCATAATCGCGAGGTATCTCCCTAAAGCAGTCTTATCAGTTACAAAGAGAAATATGGTAACTCTGCAACGGAGAAATCTGGGAGCTAACGCTCTAACACACGATCACAAATTGCCAGCACCAGGAGCGAGATGTAAAGACTCCTCATGCCTCTGAGAAGTGTGCCGAGAAGAATGGACGGTCACCGCTGTGCTGAGTTCTTGCCAAACACGCATGCCCTCAAGCTGATCAGGGGAAAACATCAGAGGAACGCAAATTGAGAGGCGATCTACAAAACAACTGGACAAGACTTTCAAAGTGTCAAATCATGAAAGACAATGGAAAACTGAGGAGCTGTCCCAGTTGGAGAAGACTAAGAATTCAGGATGGCTGAACGCAACATGCCAGGGTCCCGGACCTGCAAAAGGACATTGGCGAGGCAATCTTGAAAGTCTGAAGTCTAGATTAGTAGATTTATTAATTGTATCAATGATAGTTTTCTGGCTCAGATCATTATTATTTACTCATATGAGATGTTAATCTTTTAGCAAAATGGGTAGTTTATGGTACTTTCATAGTTTTTTGAAGTATGAAATTATTTCAATATATAAAGCTAAAGTTATACACACACACACACACACACACATGCATTTACATATACTTAATATTTAATTTATGATGCAGTTAATGCAGTGATAAAAAATGTGTACAAAATGCTTGAGATCCTAAGAGCGGACAGTTACATCTGTACCAGGTAGTAAATTGTCCCCTGTTGAGACTGAAAGGGACACTATTAAGATTACAACTCAGCAATGGACCTAACGTCCTGGGCGAACAAGACCGGGAAACATCCTAGTCTTTTAAGAGACCAGCAAGTGACACCCAAACTGAAGCTGAAAATAGCATTCCAGGTGGGGAGGACGTGAGAAAGAGGAAACCAGGAAAAGACACACGACAGGTGCCTGAGGCCACAAAAAAAGGTGTGGCGCTGTCCAGTCGGCCATGTTCGGTTGGTTCTCACTCACCGAGCACCTGCTGTGGGCCCAGTTCTGCTCCAGGTGAAGAGACAAAGTGACGTGCGGTGTGTAACAGGTACTCACCTTCACAGAGGGGAAACTGAAACTAAATACGTATAAAGTGAAAGAAAAAATCATTTTACAATGAGAACTAAGTCAACGATTCAAACAGAATGTGTTATATTTTGGTGGTATGGTTCAGTAGCCACCGAAATTCAGACTTGAACCCAGGGAGAATGGGTATGTCTGCCGACTGGTGGTGTTTAGGGGTCGAGGGTGGGTGGGGCCGTATTCCAGCCCGAAAGGTTAACTCATGCAAAGTTACTATGCTGGAAGTGAACTTGGCATTTCCTAAGACCCTATACTTTCTGCTCCATTTTGCCGTGAATTTAAAACTGCTCTAAAAAAAAATTAAAAATAAAGACGATTTAGGAATTATTAAAATTCATGAGCTGATGTTGTCAATCTCAGTATACTCTCTGAAATAGTTCTATGTTCAAGTGAGACCTATAATAAAAAATATGTTGATGATTACTGTTGTTCTCGAATTAATTTTAATAGAAAGCAGACCTGTGTGATATAAGACAACCTACTGGTCTGAAACAGTTAATTCCCCAGGCGCCCAACTGGCTGACGGGGAACGCGCTGGGTTCTGGAACAAGTCCAGCTCATTTATTCTTTTGCTCAGGATTCATTCATTGGCCTCAGGCTTATGATTACTGGTGAAAAAATAAATACAAAATATTTAAATTCGATGTGGAAGTTAAATAAGGAAGCGGGGACAGATCCCTGTAGGTAAATCACCAAGAAAATAGATTCTTGTTCCATTTACGGAAGGCCGACATCGAAGCTCCAGGGAGCAGAGGAGGGCAGGATGTTTAGAGAAGAACGTAAACCATTGAGCGTTGAGCATTATCACGGGGCTGGGCCAGATTGCCACGTGCGCAGCTGGAGGCAGTCCCAGGGAGTTCAGGACAGACGGCCACGTCCATGACCCACGCATGGAGGCCCCGCGTCGCCTGATGCATTTTCCTTTACGAGTGTGGAGCCTGAGTGTGAGCACAGGAGTGTGACCCGGTCTGTGTGATTAAATGTGACTCCGTATCTGATGAAATGAGTGTATCCCTCATCTGACTATGCTGCCTAACAAATTATAGGAAAGTGTAGCGTACGCGATGGGCCCAATCGAGGCTGTTTCTTCTCTGGTTTTTATACTTGTAAGAATGGGATCTGTTTTGATTTTTATACCGGACATATGATAATCCACTCTTACGTCCATTTCTTCTTATTTCAGCTTGCATGCTAACCACTCTGGCCGTATATTTATATACCCTTTCGTAGTGGGGCCCGCTGACTTCCGTTTCTGTGAAGACACCCTGTCGGCCCCCTCTACTTCAAAATGCCTTTCTATAAACTCACTCTCCAGCAGTCCTACCAGCTTTCGAAACTCAGCTGGAACCTCACATTTTCCAGAAAGCTCTCCCAAGCCCTTCTTACTGGAGTTCTCTCCTCCCCGGTCTCACCCTTTTTCGCTGTCTCAGGCTCCCTTAAGAAGGGTGTTGGCTGCTACGATTTTTAACAAAGGCTTCCGGTGACATTTCTCATCAGGAAACTCTGCAAAGCAGTTCTCCAGTCAAAATCCACTGTCCAAGCATTGCACCTTTCCCCAAAATACTGATAAAACCTTGCAGAATTGGAATCATTAACTCAATTTATTGGAGAGAGAACTCTTAATTAGGGAAGAGATTTGTGTAAAGCCACACAGCCAGTTGGTGGCAGTGTAGATCGGATCTACTCGGCTCTGTTTTAAGCTGGGACCCTTCCCAATGTCACCAGCCACTCCTGGCCCCAGGAAGTAGGCTCGGGTTACATTATGGGATGCTGTTGTATTTTGTCATTTCATTTCAAATAGTCAGACGATGATTTTTAGAGATTAGCGTCTCCGAATTTTCCAGGTGAGGTAAGATACTGAGACTTCTCAAAGCTAAAAGAGGTGCTGAGATCACATTGTGGGGTTCCCTCTTACCCAAGCATCAGAGTGAGCAATTCTTTTCAGGCACCTTATCCCATGGGTAAAACCCCATCAAACGCTGTCACATTCCTGACTGAGGTAGGACTCTAATGTTAGGGCAAACAGGTCTGATTGATCATTTGAAAATTGACTAAGTATTTAACGATGAAGAAGGGAAGGAAGGGAAGACGTTTTGGCAGTGGTTAAACTGTGGTGTGGGCATCGTACAGAACGGGTTCTTCTGCAGCCATTTCCTCTGTTCCCTGGCCCTTCCGGAGCCATTCCCCTTTTGTCTGCCAGAGACACCCAGTTGATTACTTTTTTGTGTCTGTCTTTTCAAACTCATTCCCAAGGCCAAGAGTAATTGTGCGTTCAGCATCGGTGTAAAAACCCATGATCACGTTAAAGTAATTGTAGCTTTCATTCCCTGGCAAACAATCTTTAAGAAAACAAGAGAAAATTTCACATCAGCTCTAAACAGCTTTCCTCTTTGTCCTTAAAACATTTAGCAATGTTTACTTTCTGAAGAGGCGCATAGTCATGAAAGGCGGTGGGTACAATCACGGCTGGAGAAAGAACCCCCCAGGAGAAGCAAAACAAATAAATGTCAAAGAGAATGGCTGTAACACAGGCGGTGAATGAGCTTCTGCAGCCTAAACGAGCAGGAAATACATAGAGCCGTTGCCGCTAACAGCACTGGACTCCACTTGGCCTGAGGTTGCCAGGTAAAGGACTGGAACTAATTATTTGGTCAAGCTCCCTTGATAACAAACACTGAGCTCTCTGCCCTGGGCTTCCTGCATTAGAACTGCCTGTCTTTTGAAAGCACTCTATCAATGAGAGAATTTGGAAGGTGTAAACCAACTCTCCCTGTGGCTAGATCAAAGGATTGTGCCACCTGATTACGCACTGCACATTTCACTCTTAGATGGTGTATTAATCTCGACTAATACAAGAGTAAAAAATGACCTGTTCTGTATCAAAGACAGGAAGTCTCTGCAAAACCCCAAGCTCTTATTCCGTAGGACTTTAGCACCTGACCCATCATAACTCTCAGTAAATGACGTGTAATTCTTAGGATGATATCCGCATAAACTCTACATCCAATATTTTAATTCTATGTATTAAGGGATAATTTGTACTACGTGAGTGTACAGCAAAGTTTGACAAACATAGTCAGTTATATAACCACCGCCACGATCAGTGTGTAGACCACTGCTGTCCCCCAAAGCTGTCATCCATCCTTGACGTGGTCAGTCCCTCCACCCCCTTTCGAGCCTTGGCGCCACTGATCTCTTTCTAATGTCTGATTATACGCAGTCAGTTTCTACCTGTCACGTTGAGAAAACAAAGGATGTGCTCCCGCCACCTCATTTATTTACCCGCCCTCTTTCCCTCTCCAGCGCCTAAGTGACGGGCTGCCGGCCCCTTCAATTCTTTACATATATGGGGCCCTTGAAAATTTCATTCATTCATTTTTTTAACTATAGTTAAAATTGTTTACTATGGTTGTACATATCTTACGAATTCTGAAAACTCTCAAATTTATATCTATAGTCCAAATTTCGCTCCCAATTTTAGACTCATGAGCTAACCACCAGCTATGGATTTCTAGTTAGAATTCCCCCCAAACAAGTCCAGACTTACTTATCTTCCTACTTATTTCACCTGTCATTCAACCACCCACTGGGAATCTCTAAATAACATAACAGAAAACAAACTCTTATTTTCTCTGCTCCAACCTTTCCTAGTTCAGTTAATTCCACAACCACTCACCCAATTTTCCGGCCTTCTCTTATCACTCAAATTCAATCCATCGGCAAATTCCGCTGGTTCAACCTCTGAAACCAATGAATACATCCGGTATCTGATGCTTCTAATCTGCTCCGCTGTCGCCCTCCTGACACTGCGCCATTCCTTCTCACTTTTAATTCATTATTTTATGAATCCCCCCCAGTTGGTCTCACTGCTCCATCTCTTACCTTTACCTCCCCCAGTTTACACTCAACAGGGCACCCGGAGTAGGAATCCAGTTAAATCTTAAATCGGGTCATGTTCTTATTGTCTGGAAATTCTCTCACAGTTTCTTCTCTCTACTCACATCTTCAAGTTGTTTACAAAATCCCATATGATCTGCCACCTATAATTCTCTTTGATCGCATTTCCTTGGCTCATCCTCCCAAATCATCCTACTCCAGACTTGCTGGCCTCCCTGCTGTGTCTCAAGCACTCTCAGCATGCTTCCCCCTCAGGGTCTTCACGCTATGCGCCCTTGACCTTGTGTGACCTCCTTGATGAGGTCCTTGCTGACAATTCTATGTAAAATAGTTACCCCTCCCTGACTCTTTATAGAACCTTTTTCTGAGCGTGTTTTATTTTTATTCATAGTATTGATCACCATATAGACACAGAAATGCATCTACCAACATTTATACATGTAAGTTCCTTCTACGTTCCCTTCCACAGAATATAAGCTCTTTGAAGATAATAATTTTATCTGTTTGGATTATGTCTTAAATATCAAAACGTAGAATAAAAAACCTGAAATAGTATTTGGGCTCTATATGTATTCTTTCTTTTAAGAATGAATAAACAAATAAATGAATTGTTTCTTTTCTCACTGAGTCGGAGTTTAGGAGGGAAAACAGACATCATGGTTTTATAAACTTCCACGCAAATGAATTAACAATTGCAATTCAGTTGTTTTAAATTAGTGATGCACAAAATATGAAACTCAAATATCAGCGAAGGCTGTATATTTGATGAATGCCCTGAGTGTAAATAAGAGAATTTTCTAAAATAATCTATAGAAGCAATTTTCATCTTCACATACAGGGTACATATGGTAAATATATACATATGGCTTAAAGCTTATGATCTCTGCTGGGTATTAAAATGTATCACCTCTGGCTCAAGAAACAAAACTCGGGGAGCGAAATGTTTGTCAACACAGTACCTCTGTGACTCTTCCCCATCATCTCCAGCCTCTTCAAATTCTGCTCTGAGAGTCACGGAGTGGCTTGGTGTACGGGCTTCTGCTGGACTCCTGGATTAAGAGAGAAAAAAAGTATAAGAAAAAGTAAACATCGGGGTTAGGGGTTCGATAATTTGTCCAACCAGCAGCCCAGCATTGATAAGGATTACGAGTCGCATGTTGAAATGGACAAAGTTGTCCTTGGAAGAATCGAGGCAGCTCCACTGTCAGAGGCCAGGCACGACCATGGGGAGAAGGCAGCTGGCGAACCCCGCGACGTGCTGGACAGCGTTGCCCACCCCGCAGGAGCCGCAAAGGGTCCGCCAGCTGCAACGACAACGAGGTCTTCTTCTGTGATTTCTTCTGGTTTTCCAAACCATAGTGTTAGATCGACCGCCGAGAATGGGGCAGGGAATTACAGAGGGAACTCTGAGGAGAAGGGAGAAGGTGTCGCCTATCCATCTCAGGAAGGAGGAGCGCGGGAGTGTGAGAGCAGGGTCGCATGTCCTCACTCCGTGCAGAGCCCGTTGGAAGCGCAGAATCGCAAAGTTAAAGCCCGGCGTCCTGGGCTGCGTGACTCTCTCCGGCGCTGTCCAGTCACTCTGGTTCCAGCATCGAAGGCTTATTTCCCCCAGGATCAGAATTTTGTAGAGAGGGGAAGAAAGAGCAAGTGGGCTGTAGTTGCCCATCGGAGGGGGATTTGAGTGATGAGCTCCGGCATTTGAGCAGAAGAAAAAGGCAAAGAAGGACAAAAGAGAGGAAGTCGGGGTGTGTGGGGTCAGAGCACCCCTCGACTGGAGGTCTGGGGACAAGCAAACTGAAAAGGTCGTGGTGGGGACATATTTTGAGTTCATGCCTGCTTTTGAAAATGCGATCTGTCTTCTGAGCAGTTACAACAATCAAAATACGATTGTGCTCAGTATAAAAGCAAGGTCGCAGCTCCCATGAGCAGCAGGCCAATGCGAGGGAGCCTTGCTGTTCTCGCGAGGGCTGGTGGCATCTCAGCCCGCTGGGATCCACGGGGAGCTGGAATCCCGTGGAGATAATGGCCCCAAGTCTCCCCGCTCACCACTTAACGTTGGCATGACATCACCTTGGAAGCTCCTGTGACCTGTTTACCCAAAATCTCAGCCCAGGAGAGAGTTGGGGAAGAGTTCCAATTATTAAGCATCTCCTACATGCAGGAGTGCACACTGACATTACGTATCTGCACACATTACACAGTGACAGACACGTAGTAGGTGTCCACAAAGATTTGGCTGACGGCAGAATGAATCGATGCTATTTTATTTGCCAACAGTTAGAGATTTTCTTTTGTTGCTTGCTCACTGGAGTACACATTGAACTCAAAGTTAATCACCATTTTTTTCTTTCCAGGAACTCTTGGAAGAAACACGGTAGCTGCTATCACTTTGGGTGTTCAGTTTTTAAAAATGTAATTAGAAACGTATTTGGAACCTCTACAGGTAAAAATGAATAACAAAATACATTCTAATCAAAAGCTTGGTATATGATATTTGAGGCTACAACTGGCTACTCTCAAGCTTAGAAATACAATATCCTCATGAAATAGGTATAATCCTCTTCTTGAGAGTCGTTACATCTTCCCTCTCAGAGAGGGCAGCTGGCGGGTAGGAAATGGAAGTGTTTCAATGGCAGATTTGTCAGCTCATAAGCCAGCATTATTTACTTTAAAACTTGCACTAAGAACGTAACCACAGAGACCCATCACTGAAGAGTTCATTGGTATGCAAAAGAGATTGGCAACAATTTGTTAATATTTAAATGAAAGATTATCTTGCAAATAATTATAGGGACAGACTTATCAAAGAATATTTTATCTGTATTTTTGAAAGTTAGCATCCAGTAACGAGATTTGCTAGTAGACTGGGGAGGGGGGGAGGACCAATTAAAAGAAAACAAGAGTAATTAGTTTGTTTGAGAGATAGAAAAGGAGAAAGTTAACTATTTTTATAAAGAACGAGAGAAAATGCATTAAATATACTTCCTGCTATTGCTACAATTAAATAAACTAATATTTTAAAATTAAGTTTAGATGATCTCAGCTATGTTTATCTTTTTATGCAAAGCTAAAGAAACAGTGTCACAAACTTACTATACACTCAGTCTGATTGTGGCCCAAGCGTCTATTTTTGTGTCTACATTCCTAGCTTCCCCAGCCCATTCTGTGCAACGTCCATATCAAATGAGTGAATGGTGAATGTACGAAAAAACTTCCTCTCGTTTTCTATTATTTTTCTTCTCATCCTCCTGCCGCACTCACAGGACTCCTGACCCCGGACACCAGATGGGTGGGCTTATTCACCACACCAAGCAATTCTTTGCGACACCAGCCAGGTGTCCTGTGACTCGATTCGATTCTGACGCTAACCAGAGTCAGTGCAGATGCCACGGGTTACGGACTGAGTCCCACGAGACTGCCCCCGCTTCAGAGGCTGACCACAGCCCAGGTTGCCACTGCGTTGCGACCAGCTGTAAATCATAGTTCCTGTGACATCCTCCTTGGGTCCGATCATGTGCTAAAACAGCTCACAGAACTCAGGTAAACACTTACTTACAATAACTGGTTTCTTGTGTAATAAGGGATATGATAAAGGACGCGGATGGACAGCTGAATGAGGAGGTACATGGGACCACGCTGGAAGGATCCTGAGCATAGGAGCTTCTATCCCCACGGAGTCGGGGTGCACCACCCTCCCATCACCGGGAGGCTCTCCAAACCTTGGACTCGGGGGATTTCTATGGAAGTTTCGTCTCTAAACATGAGGGACCAGGAACTCAATCTCCAGCCTCCTCCCTTTCCCAGATAGTGGGGGCAGGTCCGATCAAGGCTTGGTCTTTCTGGTGACCAGCCCTCGACCTGGAGCCATCCAGGTGCCATCCACAATTTGTCTCATTGTAACAGAAGACACTCCTATCACCCAGAAAATTCCAAAGGTTTTAGGAGCTCTGTTTCAGAAACTGGGAACAGAGACCAACCAATCCATATATTTTTCATTATTTCACAATGCCAACCCCCATGTTAACTGGTAATGAATTTATATACTGATCTAGGAAGCTGATAGAACAAATTCATTCATTTGTTCATTCATTTGTTCATCCTCTAACACCTTTTTACATTTGTAGAAACAGTGTTGTTACCTGTAACATACCACAAATAAAAATGAACCGGATCATGCTGCAATTTCCTCTGAAAATGATTGTTACACCTCCCAGGCCGTGTCTCCCCACTTCACCTTGAACCCTGTGGGGCTACAGAAATGTGGCGAGTCTTAGCAAACTTTTCAGTCACCCGAACCACCACATACCACTGGAGTAACATCCCAGGGCTGACCTGATGTGCAGCCATTTGCACAAGAGTTTTAAGTCCTAAATTATAATAATTTTTGAACCTCCCCCCTAACTGCATCACCATCCTAATGTGGCCTCTTACCCATGCCCATCAATGTCCCTATGATAGGCTGGGGGTGATGGGGTGTGGTGCAGGCTGACCTTACCTGAGGAGGTCAGCCTTTGATCTGGGAGGTCTCGCTCTGTCCCTGGATAAACAACCCAGCCATGTTGAAGCTTTATGTTATTCTCTGTCTAATTTCAAGTATTTAGGGTTTTGTTTTGTTTCGTTTGTTTTGTTTTGCCTAGATTTGGTCTTCTAGATGAGAATGAGGAGCATAGCTACTTTTCACTATTCATAGCCATAGTTTTGTTTTCTGTCAGCCATAATTGGATCTAAGTCTTCAGACCTGTTTGATAAACAGAATTCTTAGTGTGCTGTGAAAACAAAAGAAAAAAGAAACGAATTGAGATTTAGCATTTGGCAGATGTGACCTTACTTACTGCTTGTTGACACTAAGATAATAGAAGCTCCCATAATGAGAATAATGTTTTGCAAATAGGAAGCCCATCCATCTAAATTTACTCCCAAGGCAGCCTGGGAAGAGGAAGCTGATAGTATTTCTTAGAACAAATAAGCCACTGAGAAGCTTTGAGTTTCGAAGCTGAGTTTTTTACTCACTAGGAGTTTGGTAAACACAGACAATAATAAAGAAAAAAACAAACGTAAAAACAAACAAGTCATATTAGGATAGGAAATGATATTCAGATTTCTTCCAGTACAGTGTTTCATACTGCAGATTGGCTCATAAAATCGATTGAGCGACATTAAAATATATTTTTGTGGACTTATTTTCGGACGATTTCTTGGTTGGTTGGTTCGCCCTAGTTATTGATTAGGACATAACAGTATCAATTAGAATGGAATACAGATTGAATGTATCATTCCCATCAAGAATACATCTTGCTTCGTGAAATGTGCGTATGCATTTTAGGAAGAGAGGAGGGTAGGACAAGCAATGGAAAGGCCAGAGAGGGAGGAGTGAAAGGGGAGGACGGGGTGATGAAAGCCGGGGCTCGGGTCCCTTTCGGAAGTCCAGAAGGCGGTGTCTAGCAGATTTCCCCGACTCCAACCCTTACCTGTCTTCTCAGCCCCTGCCTCAAACCGGGCAGCTGCGTCCAGTGAATTGGAGAGCCAGCTTTGGTCAGGTAGAGGGAGACTTTGCTCCTCGCTACCAGAATGTGACTGGCACACTCGTTTCTCTCCTGTCCTATAGGAAAGTCTAGAAGCAAGAAACCTGCCGAGGGGACCTGAGCTGCCAACGGCAGGGGTTGCCCAGGATTATGGAGCAAACCTTGCCTGACAGCGCCCGAGGCTGGCCACCCGGGGAACCTCGTGAGACTTTGGGCGTGCCTGGCCTCTGCTGTGTTCTCCCTTTTCCAGTGGTCACAAGGTCTGGGCTGAGAGGACCAAGAGGCTGGCTGTTGCCTCAGGTGTCACAGAGCGGCCTCAACTTGCTACATTTGATGGCCCATCTGAGTCCAGACCTCCCCACCTTCCCCCGCGACCCCCTTTGCTGGCCTGATTACAGAGATGCCAAGGCAGGCCCAGCCAGGAGGCAAGCTCGGATTTCCGTTTTCAGGAAATTGAAAACAAAGTGAAAGACTCCAATCAGAGGCAATGTAGGTGACCCACGAACCCTATGGACGAACGAGTTCCCTGGTATAAGCTGGAGTCTAAATACTGAAAACTCTAAGGCCAAAAACCAAATCCAGGGGACAGAAACAGACGTTCTGGTGAAGGACACTGATTCCAGAGGTCGGACCAGGGCAGAAATGTGATCTAGATGTGAGGAGGTCAAGCCATGGATGGTGCAAAAGCCAAAACGATTATGACAGACACCAGATGTATTAATTAATCAATTAATTAATTATTAGTGCAACAGAAAAAAAAAAAAAAAACACTCAAAATCTCCATGGCATATCCAAGAGATGTTTATTCCACGTCTTCTTCGGAGGCCCGGACTGCAGAGGCACGAGGGGACCTGTGAAACCATACAAGTGTTTAAAGTCGTCGCTCATTTCCTGTCCCTTCACATTCCATTGCCCGAAGCAAGTCACGGCCAACTGCGAAGTCCCCGGCTCAGGGACGTACATCACCTCAGGCCACGGCGAGGGGGACCATGGTGTTTGCTCAACAATAATCAAATCCACCGCAGCAGCTGCGCAAACGGTGGCCTTCCTGACTAATCCTTCTGGAAAGACTGACACGTGGTGTTTGCTTCCATGGCTAAAAAGGCCATTGGCAAAGGTAGGTCCATCCTCAGATTTGCGGATTCAGCAGCTCGACTTTGTCAGTTCAACCAGAATGAACCAGACTTTCTGTGACTCAGCTCGGCCTTCACACATGTACCCACCACGATGTCAGTTTATTCATTTATAAAGAGATGACTATTTTTTGCTAAGTAGCCTGAACATTTGTCTTGATGGCTCAGAACCTTTTGTTCTCAGAAGCGAATCTATTAGGATGCGGTCGGGTTGATGGCAGTTTCGGGCTTGGCGAGTGGGACTTCCGAGCAGAACGCAACGGGCCAGTGCCTCTCAGGACAGTGCCGTTCAGGACCCGAGCTCGCAGGCCTCTGCTGGAGGGGGCACCACCCCTGGGGCGAGCGGTGGTCCTGTCTCAGGGTCAGAAAACACCGTGCTAACTGGACTCTCCTTCGGACTCCTGAGGACCAGCCCGCTCTCGATGGAAAGGATCTTTCTGTGTCTACATCAAGCAGCTCGTTAGGAGGGAGGTGGTCGTATTCCCAGCCCAGGAAACTGTCCATATACTGGAGCATCTCTGTCAACGGCTTTTATTTATCAAACTTTCAAGTTATCAAGGTGCCTCTTTTTGTCATCTACAGTAGCTATGCA
>CM053511.1:2248460-2268754 GCA_028627145.1 Eidolon dupreanum | reverse complement strand
GCTTGAAAAATGTTATTTCAATTTGTTGAATATCATTCGTTACGGGATTTAGGTCAAACGAGGGACAGTGCTAAATTCAAACCAAACAATATGTGTCCGCAATAAATTTCTGCTCCTGAATTATTCATGCGTAATGGCATAGGTGACTCTTCAAGCATTCCGAATTAAGTGGAATTGATTTCTCACTTTTTTAATGCTCTGTTGTACAAGCCTTTTTGTACTTTTACTTCTCCTTAACAAATAAAGTATTGATTCATCTCCACCGAACATGTTTTATTTAAACTTTGGTCTTTGTCAGCAACTTTGTCCTTAGTACCCACAATTCCCTTTCCTAACTCACCAATTGTCCTTTGATCTTGAAGGTGAAATCCTTCAACCCCGCTGCTTAGCATGAGGTAACTGCGGAGCGAGTTAACGATTCACCGAGAACAATAAGCCAGGGCCTTTTCGTCATTCTTTTGATTTTTCCTCCATTTGCACACTCAAAATGAGCCTACATGTTTTATTCCATTTGGATGATTTAGAAATCAACATTGGATTTGAACTGCATTGTCTCTGTGGTTTTTTTTTTTTTATCCCAAAGTCAGCACATCTCTTTTTCCTAAATCCACGAGCAAGCATGGAGGGAAAGCCTGGGCGTAGTAGGAATCTCAGCATGAAGCACGGGGCCTGAATCAAAGTCGAAACTCGATAACTATTTATTAAACAAATGAATGAATCAAATTTTTATCAGGAGTTATTCTTACCTCTTCCAAAAATAGAACGTGAGACAGAAATCAGGGCATATACTTCACTTCTTAGTTTGCTGGGTAGTACTGAAGTTTTGCATAAGAATAAAAACAAAGAATTGAATGAGCTAAGAAAAGATCAGGAAAGATGGTCTCCAACCCTAGACCTGCCATTCCTGTAACCTTGGCCTCTGGCTAAGTTTTCCTACCTAGACTATGAGAAACTTGTTCTAGAGATTATCTACTCTGCTCTGCAGTGTTGGAACCACGGTGGTGACACAGATGTGTGCCGACTTACTTGCTCGGATTAAGATAATCCTGCTATTGTCTTCTCGATTCTATGCTTCCTGTAGCACGTGGCCATCACTCCTCTGCTTTCCCAGGTTCTGTGTGATGTGCCACGGAGCCCTCAGTGTGGGTGTCCACAAACTCTTGTCCGTGTAGTATGCTGCAAGCTGCCCAGAGCATGTCGCCTACGAAGCAGTTCTCCTTTCCTTGTCAAATTTTCTGCAGCAGAAGCCCGTTGTGACACACCCACAGTTTTGTCGCAATTATCAAAATGCCAGACCGTTCTCCTTTTTTGTAAAGCACAACCACCCAAATGACTTCTCTGTCCCTCTGCCCTGCTCTGAATATATTCAGGGTGTGGAAATAACTTCCTGGTGAGCCCGATCTCTGAACCACTGCACAAGTCCAGGTCTCTGGTTCTCACCGCCAGCCACGGGGTTGGTGCGTATTCACTGAACACATGCCCTGTGCTCTGGACTCCGAGAGGTTCTGATGACCCAGAGATGAACCAGGCATGGCTCTGTCATCTGGTGGGGAGGATGTATCAATGCATTTCCACACCAGGAGGCAGTTGCTATTCCCACAAATGCTTCCTGGACAAATAAGCCACTTCTCCAGGCATCTACCTGATTACAGTCAGCGGTGATGGGAGGCCGAGGACCACTCCTGCTTTGCGTTATGTGAGAAAAGGTGTTGCCAAGGCCACGTAGCCTCTACCCCCATGCTTTTAGTGAAACAACTCACTTTTATTCTCTTCCCAGTTTTCTGTTTCCCCATGAATGCCCTGAGAGCTAAACCGATCCAAATGCCAACAATACGTCCTGCCCAAAAGTCCTCCCTCTGATCCCCAAGGCTGAGCACGGAGGTAAGAGTTCAGCGGTTTCTGATTTTTCCTCACAGAATGAGTTCTCTCCCTGGTGGATCCACATTGTCTTTCATAGGAAAAATCACTGACTTCCTTCTCTTGTCATTGTCCTAATGGGGAAATTTACAAATACTTTGGACACGTTGTCTGCTTTTTAAAAATAAATTTCTGCACAAAACACACCCTCACATATCACTTTTGCAAGAGAATGCTGTGGTCCCTGAAGTCATCCCTGAAAATATGTTTCGACCCCTTTTGTTACAGGGTTCACTCTAACTCACTTTGTTTGACCCGCTTCTTCTAAACCAACTAACCAATCAATCAAACAAACAACCTACCAACCAACCATCCAACCAACCAACCAACCAAACAACCAAACAACCAAATAAACAAACAACCTAGCAACCAAATAACCAAAAACAAACAACCAGACAAACAACAAATAAAAGCTGCAAAGAAATGTCAAACGCATGCTTATATGACACCTCCTAAAAACTAGGGAACTCATGAGCTATGCACAAATAATTTAATCCGATGCCTTGGAAGAAACGAGGTTCGGATCCCCGTGCTTGGCCTTCAGCCTTCTGTAGAATGCCTGAGCGGGCAGGTTCTGTGGACTTTGTCCGCGTTTGTGTTCCGATTCTGAGCACAGCCCTGAAAAGCTGACCCGGGACTGCGGAACACAGGGGTCTGGACCACGGGCAAATTGCTCCCCCATGAGGTGAGAGATGTAAATGGGAAAACCGACAAAGTCAAGTCAAATCAAATCAAACGGAATAACAATGGGCAGCCTTTCCTGACTTACTGTCACTGTCTCTGGCGTAGTAAACCTCACCGCGTGGGTCACTATTTCACTACATTCGCTGCCGGAGTCCATTAGAACAGTCTAATTTACGCTGCAGTGTAATTCATCTGTTTTATTAAGGTTGTGCTTGTATTTATGTTGGGAGTAAAAGCGGCCTCGGGCTCAGTGTTATACAGTCATTCGGAGAAAATGCCACCAGGCCCAGCAGTTAATAAACCTGGAAACTAGATTTTGGCACCTGCGTCGTTGACATCTGACAAGTTCACTGTGGATGTAGTTAGGGTGATGCAGGATCTTATAAAAACAGACATTAGCATTGTCATTACAGACCCGTTCTAAATAACTGTAGATCCCATTTATGGAGGTAGCTAAAGGGTTTTGCATACACTTGATTGGAAATGTTAGCATTTAATCTCTCTACCATCCTCTTCCCAGGAAGACGTACACTTAGGGTTCGTTTGCATTGATGGTAAGAAAATTACCTCATCCAAAAATGATGATGAATGAGAGATTGGGACATTGCTTGGTGAAGGCATGTCTCGGTTGCAACAACATTAGACACTTCCATAACAATTAGCTTTAGCTCCTGAGAAGGCTCTTTGTTCTGTGGAGGGAGAGGCAGCCGGTCCTCTGTAAATAACCGGCAATGACAGCTGACAAGACATCATCCATGTCACTCCCTTGGTGATGCTGGCAGACAATGCATTTCTATATCGCAAGTGTCTGCCAGCAACTTTGTGTCCAAGAACTCATTATTTGAACTGGTGTATAGATTTAAAAAATTCTCTTTTCTGGAAGGAAGAGAGAAGGAAGTGTGGTAGAGAATACTCTAACGCCAGCTGTGATTCATAAGATATGGAAGAAGCAGAAGAAACAGCAGAGCAAATAATTACTGAAAAAAGAAACTGAAGACAGTTTTCGGCCTAATATTCTCTGCCTGGTAGAAAGAATGTGGACTTTGGTGACCTGAACTTGAATCCAGGTATTAAAACTTAACACCCTCTGAGAATAGTGTTTTGAACAATGCCTGGTATGCAGCAGATACTCAATGAAAAAATTATCAGTAGTATTAGGGCCACAGAGGACAAGCCCAGGACCTAACACAATGGGCACCATATTGTTGATGGCATCAATATTTGTAGAATAAGTGAAGGAATTCTCTCAGCATTATTTATTTTATCAGGACATTCAGATGAATTTCAGGGGATGGCATCAAGGAAGGGAAAGGCGCCAGAAAAAATTTGATGTGCCCTCAAACGCTTGACTGCTCACACTTCCTGGAATGTGGGGACCATGAGAGGTGACCCAGCTTCCATCATTGACTTCAGGTCGGTAACTTTGCCCATCTGGGTCTCTCTTTCTCTCTCTTCTTCTTTAACTAAGGACATAGGATGCTAATATCTGCATTATCCTTTCTAAAACTACAATTCTGTGGCTTTGACACTTACTGTGAAGTCTAGCATTTCAGATTCGGGCTGTCATAATTTGGGAAGGAAATTGCATTCTTTCAATCCACCTACTCTTTTAAAAAAATCTTTCTTTATTATAACCATTATCATCACATTCAACAGGTCACCAATTCTTATAGGTTCTACCCCATAAGCACTACTTGAAGTCATCATCTCGTCTCAATTCCTTAGCTCAGGCCGTATTGTTTCTTGCCATGACTACTGTGAAGATTCTATAAATTGATTCTCTGCTGCTAATTTCACCATCTTCCAATCCAAAGTCTACATTTTCTGCAGTCTGGAAAACTCAAGCCTTGTTTACATAAACTTAGAATTCTGGCATTGCCTCATTCTGTCTATACTTTCATTTATTGAACAAATATTTTCTACCAGTCTGACCCTGAGAAAATTATTGATACTCTCCAGCCTCCATTTAAACCTATGTAAAATGAAAAATATGATAAATATATCCATTGCATTGGGTCATTGTGATTATTAAATGAGTTAACACATGGAAGATACATAGAAAAGTGTCTGGCTTGTAGAAACTGCTCAAGGTGATCAGTTGTATGGAATATTAATCGATCACTGATAGAATCTCACCATGTAGGGCCCCTCCTCAGGCCTTTTGTATCTGATGCTCCTTCTGCCTGGGTCTTTCTTTTCCCAAGTCAGCTTCTCTCTCTTCGTTCAGGTTTCTGTTCAGACAGCACCCCCAAAAGAATGCCTTTGGTTTTCCCTTGCGAAAGGGCTTCCTGCTACTCTCTGTTCTCTTTATCCTGTTTTACATGTCTTCGTGGCACTGATGGCTTATTGAGATTATGTTATCATTTCTTCTTTATTATTTATCTTAGGCTTTAGAATATATAGATATGGGGGTTATGCTCATTCATGTCTATGTACTCAGAACAGAGAGAAGTGCTTGACACATAGCAAGTACTCAACCGATATTGGGTGAATAAGTGAATGAATTGATGAAATTATCAAATGATTACTTGATTCTGATTGTGATGAATGACTTAGAAAAATAAAATAAAATTAACCCTTGGCCTCTAATAAAAGCAAGAAAACCGCCTCTGTGATGTTTCTCTCCCTCCCACCCCCATCCCCCCAGCTGATTGTGTTGATGAGCTCACAAATGCATGGTGAGAATCTCAACACTTTTTCACACTGTGCTTCAAATGTCTCCCCAACTGGACTAGGAGACTCACGGGGACTTGGAGTTATTTCTATACATCCACATGCACTGTTTATACCCAAAAGAGTGTGAGAAATCGTGAGACATTTAATTGCTACCCCCAACTTTGTGCATTCTGCAGGTCTGCTAATCCTTGGCTTCCACGCTTTCTCTCGGTTCTGTGTCTTCTATATTCTTTGCATGCACTGGCCTTAAAGGCACAGCTACTTGTCTGTTGTTGAAGGTGGGGGCAGGGTCTTCAACTCATCAGAAATCATTCAAAAAAAAAAAAACAAAACCAAAACTCATGAACATCAGGAATTTGAAGTGGGAAAGAAGAGTGAAGGTTGACGTCCATGTGTTTGGTCTAAACAGTCGTAAAGCAGAAGTGGTTTTTGAAAATGAGAAGGCTGCATCAGCAGTACCATCCTCGGTCTTGTCAAGGGGTGATTAGCAAGTCATAATGAATAGATAGTCTGTGGTACGTACTGAAAGCTTACCACATGCAACCAAAACACCGAACTATTACGCGCAGAAGGGGGCATTGATTCTGGAGTCTGGAGAGCTGGTGTCTGTCCTGAGCTCTGTCACTATACAGTTTATCTCCTGTGTGGGCAAGAGATGTATTCTCTTGAAAATTCTGTGTTCTTATAGGAAAAACAAGGGGGCTGGGCTAGATCAGATAAAATGTAAGATCCTTTCCCATTAAAACTTTCCATGATTCTAGGCTGAGCCAATTCAGCTATATCATTAAAAAACAGCTAAATGACAAAATCGACCAAGAGAACATTTGTAGGTTTAACAAATCAAGACTTTCACATTTTAAAGGACAGCACAGGGCGTGCATTTCAGAGGGCATGAGGTCAACCCAGCTCCACAATGATGTGCTTTTTTAAGGCAGAGGTGCCCTTTCCAAAACTGGCAGCTTGGCGCTGTGTCTAAGTGTAATTAAATCCTTTTGTGCTAACCTTAAATGCGCTTAATTAAAACAGGTAGACTCGGTATGATTAATTCCAAAAGTAAGTAGGTTAAAGTGCAGGCTTTTCTTTTTCTTCTTTTTTTTTCTTCTGCTAATTAGTTGAAGAAGGATCTTTCTTGCCACAAGGCCAAAAAGCAGAAGATTCACTTCTCCAACTCAAGTCTGTTTTGAAATGTCTTTTCCAAGCCCTTAGGCTTTGGAACTTGAGTCCTATCACACCTGAATGTCGGGGATTATTTCTCCTTATTTCATACTTAGTTAAACCCAACGCAGGACTCAATGGAGATCCAAGGGTTATAGACTAACCAACGGTCGACGGATCGTACACACGGTCAGCCAAACCGGCCACGTGGTAACTTTATTATCCCTTCATCGCTCTTGAGAGACTGACTTAACGTCCTCTATTATGATAAGTTTTCAGAAACTGTGACTTACTCATTAAGTATTTGATTCTCTGAAATACTCAGTTGGCACTGAAGCGTCGGATTTTCCCAGTGCCGCAGCCTGACCCACCCTCGTGTATTAAAAACGCCCCCACTGTAGAGTTGGGTGAGTGGCCCGATGAAGGGGCCGAAGGAGGTGAGGTCTCACGTGGTTTCGAAAGGAATCTTCGCAACAACACAGTCCCTACCATTTTGATTCCGTTCCCTATTATGATGCAAATGTAATCATTACATTGTTATGGGGGAAAAAATTGTGGTGTAGACAATGCATAATTTGCGAGGCTGATTGCAAGCTCTGTCCGGATCCACATTTGTGAACTTTAGAAGTTTCTTTTGACGTTGAGCACATGTCGTAGTGATGACTCCTGGTGACATGCTGAAAATGTTCCTATCATCTTAAAACTGCATGGAAATACAAGCTTTTCTTTATGAAATTTCACCGATGGAGAACATGCTGGCTATGAATCTGGAGGGAGGCTTAGGGGGTCCTCCCAGACACCAGGGCACCCACGGACATGGGGACAGTAGACATTTTATGCTGAATTACAGAGCTGCTTTCCATAAAGCATTTTCTCATCAAGCGAGCAGTATCAGTAGAGTTCGAATAATCTTTAACAAAAGATTAGCAACTTGAATGGACTCAAAGGTCAAAGTGTCACCTATCATGACAAAAATTAATCGGCGTCCTCCACCATGTTAAGGAATAAAAGAGATAAATCATGTGATTGTCTGAGGAGATCCCGAAAGAAAAAAAAAAAAAAACACACACTTAGCAAAATCTGTATCTGATTTATGGTAAAAATTCTAACAAAGTAGGAATAGGAAGTAACTTCCTCAACTTGATGAAGGGTGTCTCCGGAATCGTGGACCCAGCGTCATGCGGTGAACAGCTGAACGCTTTTCCCCTAGAACTCAAAAATGCAACACTGTCAGTTTATTCATTCTATTCAGCTTTGTGCCCGAGAGCCTGGCCAGTGCAGTAACACAAGATAAAAAGTGAAAGGCGTGAAGATAGGAAAGGAATAAACAAAACTTGTTTTATTAGCAGAGGACATGTTTGGGTACAAAGAAAATCTTGAGAAATCTACCCTAAAACACTGCTATAAGAAATGAGTTGATTCTAAAAGATAGCAGGATGCAAATCCAGTTTTCTAGAAATAAATTTATTTCTATGCACTTTCAACAAATAAGTGGAAAATAAAATGTTTAAATGTCGTTTATAAGGGCATCATAATAAATAATGAAGATGATGGTCTTAATATAATGTACCCAACAAAAATAAATGCTTCAAAAATAAAATAACGAATATTTTTTAAGATCTCTAGCCTGAAAAGTATAAAACTTTATTGAGACAAATTATGTAACACTTAAATAAACAGAGATGCACCTTATTTATGGACCAGAATGCTCTGTGCTGTTAAAATGGCAATTCTCTCTAAATTTATCTATAAATTTCATGGAATTCCAATCAAAAACTTTTTTGTAGGAATTAAGAAGCTTATATTAAAAGCTATCAGGAAAAGCAAAACAAATTTGGAAAAAAAAATCAGCTGATGTAATTAGATAATTTTATTTACAAAAAATGTAAAACAAACATACTCAAAAAAGTAGAACAGGGAAACAATACACAAAATGTAAAAGCCCATGAGATGGATGAGAATCTGAAAATAGATACACAGATTTTTGAGTAAGTAATGTTTGACGAAGTAGTCAAAGAACAAAAAAAGGTATTTTTAGGAAACAGTGATTTAAAAAAAACCCTTACTCTCTATTTCGCTTCATACAAAAAAAAATTAATTCGAATGGGTCAAAGACCTAAACATAAAATTTGTAGAGTTTCTAAGCCTCTGTACTTTATAGCTACATCTGGCTTTAAATTACACCAGCTGCCTGATCTTGGGAAGATTGGATTACCCCTGTGTGAAATGGCGAAGAGCATAGGAAATGAGGTTATAAATGTACTTGGGGGGACCTGATCTTGGAGAGTCTTATAAGTCACCTAAGATTCGAGGCAGGAAACCTTCTTAGAAAACCACTGTAATAATCCTGAGAGAAAATGAGGGTGTTCAGGACTCAGGCTATGTTTATAAAGAAGAGATAGAGATCATGGGACTTGCTGAAATCTTAGGGTGTGTCGGAGAGGCTGGTGGGTGGGCAAGGAGGAAAGGAGTGTCTCCAGAGCCTCTCGCTTAAAGAATGGTGGCGTCAGTCACTGAAATAAATAATTCACAAAGGAGATAGAATAAGTTGTCAGTATCGGACAAGCGTCGTTTAAGGTACCTCAAAGTACTCGTGTGCAGATGCCTTGAACGAAGGCCTTAATAAAGAGATAGACCTGAGGAGTCAGATTTAGGGAGACAGTAAGATTTTAGAAATGAGGTCACATGGCTGATACTCAGAATAAAACGGAGCGGGCGACAGTCCTCATTAGAAGCAGAAGAATAAGAGGGTAAGGGGGTCCAGAGCTGAGCTCCGTATTCTTCTGGACCTGCCTTGTATTTTGCTGCATTTATTGCGTGTTCACGTAAGTTAATTTTTACAGCATAACTCAGATAGTTTAGAGTATCCAGTGTGTATCATTAGGAAAACACAAAATGGACAAAAACTTGGGAAAACGCTTAAATGAATGCTACGAGATCGACAAGACAATATAAAAAGGTACACCTGGATGTGGCAGTGTTTATCAGCTTTCTCCGCCATGAGATTACTCAGTTCCCCTGGTCACGCAGTAAGTTCTGGAGAAAAGTCACCTTGTATGCCTCACATTTAGCAGTCCGTGTTTTTCGACAGCGCTGTATGCAGCTCTACACACTCCATGGGGACCCTCTCCACCTGTCGCTGAGGCCAGGCTGCCCTGAGAAGTTCTGGCAGCTCTCACTTGTTTGACTTCGTCTTCTGCTTGCATTGATTGTCTTAAGCCTTGTCAGACTGCATTTCCATCTCTGTAAGGCTTCTCCCAGCTAACTGGCTCATTTGAAAAATATTGACTAGTATTTATTGGCACTCTTCCTTTAGAATGTAGCATGCGCTGTTCCAATTAGGCATTGACATAACTGTTATTTATATTAAATATGAGTTTGTTTTTTTTTTTAATCAAAGACCTTCTTGGCTAAACCGAAAGAACACGTGAGCCAATTAGAAGGATCTTTCAACGTCTCAGAATGAGATGATTTGAGCATCATAATATCTATTGACTGCAGTAAATTGCACCACATCCAAATAGTTGTTAACCTGAATTCATAATGGTACAAAAAAAAAGTCAACTTCAGAAGTTGCTAGGACACAGATTATCCTGTCAATTTGTAAAGAGAAAGAATTATAATTTTTTTAAATAGAAGAGGGATGTGTGAAATAAAATTGGCAAAATAGAATCGTTGAAGCTATGTGATAGTACATGGGATCCAATAAATATTCTTTCTAATTTTGTGCATTGTTGGAACAGTCCATTATACATACAGAGAGAAAGAGAGAAGAAAGTGAGCTTTTTGAGTTTGGCACCAACATATGCTCAATATTCTATTTTCAAAGAATAGAATGTGATACACTAAATGCTGGTTAATGTGTTGGCTAATATGGGTGAAGCTGCTTTGGATATCCACATTTGGCTACTTCTACATTCAAAAAATATTGTTTTCTTTCAAAATCTTTACAAATTTATAACTTATACGTACGTGACAGAGACTGAGTCTTAATAGCTAGAAATATTTTTTTTAAAGTGTGGTTTGTGTCTTAGCTGGGTTGCTTTGAAGAAGTAATTTAACAGACTGAGAATGGGTCACTTCATCTGTATAAATGACATTATAATATTATCTACTCCTGCTTTGAAAAGTTTTGGGAAAACTAAAAATTATACAGAAAAACAAGTTTTCGCAATTGAGATAGGTTACAAGTGGATGACACTCTGATAAGCAGCATCAACTACCAGAATATGTTACTAATTACAACGTAAACACCGTTTCTCCACTGTGGCTATTTCTGTTTTCTCTTATGTTTACTATATACACATCACAACCTTTGCTGTCTGATTCTTAATTAACCAAGTAAGGGGTATGAGATAAAAAACGTCTGGGCCACAAACATAGTGTCATATATACCACAAAGCCACAGTAAGGCAGAAATCATTTCTTGAGAAACATATCTATCTATCTATCTATCTATCTATCTATCTATCTATCTATCTATCTATGGAGAGAGAGAGAGAGAGAGAGAGAGAGAGAGAGAGAGAGAGATACAGAGACATACGTTGACCATAGTGGGTGTTATACCTTAATACTGTCTTTTAGTATGATCTAGAAAAAAATGCACAAGATTATTTGATGTTACTTCAAAATAATGGAATGACAGACAATTTTAAATGTTCTTTCATGATGGTGTTACTACTACTTAAAAAGAAAAGAAAATGGTTCTGTCTCTGGGAAGTGAGGAATAAGACCAGACTTTAGATCTTGAGTTTGTAACACCTTCTTTCTACTCCAGGATTAGTGTTAATGCTTCTTAAATTTTTCTAATTTTTTCACTGTTCGAAAGACTGGAGCTTCTGCAAGTACAATCAATTTTTCCATTCTCAAGGCAAATTTCATCTATTTTGTAAAACTTTTCAATTTTTATCAGACTTCATCAAGAAAATAGAGTTGATCTCTAAAATTTTACTGTAACTTTGTGTTTCTCATTCTGCCTCGTTACTATTTATTTGTGTAATTAATAAATTACTTTTCTACCTTGTTCTTTTTTCTCGGGATTTCTTTGGCTATTCAGGGTCTTTCATGATTCCATATAAATCTGATGATCCTTTGTTCTATTTCTTAAAAAATGTCATTGAAATTTTGATGGGGGAATCCATTAAATCAATATATTGCTTTGGGTAATATGCTGTTTTGACTATGTTGATTCTTCTAATCCATGAACATGGAATATCTTTCCATTTCTATGTGTCTTCTTTAATTTCTTTTATTTATGTCTACAGTTTTCAGTGTACTGGTCCTTCACATCCTTCATTAAGTTTATTCCTAGGTATTTTATTCTTTTTAGTTGTTGTTGTTGTTGCAATTACAGAAGAAATTTTTTTCCATTTCTTTTTTGGAAATTTCATTTTTGTATATAGGAACCCAATTGATTATTGTATATTGATTTTGTATCCTACAACTTTACTGTATTTGAACACTGTCTGACTTCAAGTTATATTACAAAATGACAATAATCAAACAGCATGGTATTGGCAGAAAAACACACAGACCAATGGGATAAAATTGAGAGCCCAGAAATAAACCCACATATACATGGGCAAATAATTTTTGACAGAGGAGCCAAAAACATATGCTGGAGAAAAAGAAAGCCTCTTCAATAAATAGTGCTGGGAAAATGGGAAAGCCACATGCAAAAGAATGAAAGTCGGCCACTCTCTGCCACTATACACCAAAATTAATTCAAAATGGATCAAAGACCTAAATATAAGACCTGAAACAATAAATTGCATAAAAGAAAATATAGGTACTAAACTTGCAGGCCTTTGTTTTAGAGAGAATTTTATGAATTTGAGTTCAAGGGCAAGGGAATTAAAAGCAGAAATACATGAATAAGACTGCATCAAACTAATAAGCTTCTATACAGCAAAAGAAGCCATCAACAAAACAAAGAGGAAATCAACTGTATGGGAGAAAATATATACAGACATTTGCCTCCAATAAGGGGCTAATATCCAAAATATGTAAAGAACTCATACAACTCAACAACAAAAATAATACAACTAAAAAATGGGCAGAGGATCTGAACAGACATGTTTCCAAGTAAGACATATGAATGGCCAACAGACATATGAAAGGATGCTCAATTTCACTTGCTATCAAGGAAATGCAAATCAATGCCACAATGAGACACCAATTAGCATGGCTTTCATCAGCGGGATGAGTGATAACAAGTGCCAGCGAGGTCGTGGGGAAAAGAAACCCTCACACACTGCTGGTGGGCATGGAAATTGGTACAGCCACTATGGAAAGGAGTATGGAGGTTCCTCCAAGAATTAAGAATAGAATTACCACATGACCCAGCAATCCTTCTTCTGAACGTCTACCCTCAAAATCTGAAAACATCTAACCATAGAGATAGATGTACCTCGACATTCACTGTAGCCTTATTCATGGTGCTGAGATATGGAAACAACCAAAGCGTCCTTTGATAGGTGATTGGATAAAGAAGATGTGGTACATACATACAGTGGAATATCACTCAGCCATAAAAAGATGAAATACTGTCATTGATGACAGCATGGATGGATCTGGAGATAAGCATGCTAAGCGAAATAAATCAGAGAGAAAAAGTTGAGAACCATATGATTTGACTCATATGTAGGATATAAAAATGAAATCAACAAATGAACAAGATAAACAAAAACTCATAGACACAGACAACTGTTTAGTGGTTACCAGAGGAGAAGGCAGGAGCGGGGAGGTAGATAGGGTAAAGGGGTCAAATATACAATGATGGAAGATTTGACTTTGGGTGGTGAACACACAGTGCAATATACAGATGATGTACTATTAAATCATACACATGAAACCTAAATAATTTTATTAACCAATGTCACCTCAATAAATTTAATCAAAAAAAGAACTGTCTTTCTAGATGTTTTTCCTATGGGGAAATGAAAGTTTAATATTTCTCAAATCTAATTCTCCATTGTTTTAAGTAGTTCTTTCAGGTATGCTAGACTACCTAATGGATCACAATTAGATGGTTTACAGATTGGGTAAACTAAGGTCAGTGACCTTTAGATTCCAAAGGATCTTTCACCTATTTATCCATTGAAAATGGACATGGAAAACTCTGGTGCAGATTAGCACGTGGAGACTGACTCTCACCTGACAATCCATAATTAATAGAAAAATGTCAAAGCTGCAATCAAAATGTTCTTGGTCTGTTTAGTACTCGTCTCTTAAGAAACTGTATCGTTCCTCAATAACATTGAGGCTTTCCTTTGATCAGACTTCTGTGGAAATGAATCTCAAATAACCAGGAGTCTCATTTCTCCCTAATTACTACAACCGACTTAGCCTTTCTATTTCCTCTTTTTATGTTCCACTCCATTAGGAAGGGAGATCATATTTTCTGAACTGATGAAATTAAACTCGCCCATATTTTCCCAGTCATCATAATTTTTACAAAGAGCTCATCTAATCAATTTTTGGCTAGAGAATGACAATGTTGTACTGGTTAATGTCATTAAGATGAAATAGTCATGCCGTTGAATTAGAGAGACTTACATTAGGTAGACGAAAATTTAGTTTGCCTTTTATCGTCCTAATTCTTCTAACCCTTAAATACATGTTTTTCAAGGTTGGTCATTTAACTCCCATCAATATTTCTCCCAGTGGAGAAAGAAAATATCGTTTTCCAGGCTTTGGCAAACAGAGATGTTACAGGGAAGCTGAATTTGTAAGCTCAGTGTCAGATTGTCAAGAGATACAATGACAACTGTCTGTCTACCCTAGCACACAGAATTCCAACTACAGTAGTTAAGCAGTATGATATATATATATATATATATATATATATATATATATATATATATATATCAGATGTATATCTGATATTTACATGACCTAAGATATGCCCAGCATAACTTCTGCAGTTCCAACCCTCATTTTTTTTCTGGTAAAGATGGATTAAGTTATGGTGTTTCTCTAGAGAAGTACGTGAAACTTAGTATCTACCTGTAAACAGTTACACCTCAGTAGAAAGACAGGGTCATGTACAAAGAAACCACAATACCCTATGAAATTGCATGAAATGCAAACAGCAATAACTAAAAATAGCATTCTTGGACAGTACCAATCAGACCCATGCTGTCTATCAGTGAGTCATCCGTCAATAAGAGATGGTTAAAGAACCAAACCCAGGTAACCCTATAAAATGATCACCATTCTAGAAAATGGGACCCGGGCTTCCTGAGGAAGGGCAGGAAGTGAGCTTTGCATATCATTTATCTGTAGGATGCACTGGGAGAGCTAAGATGAGTGATCTGAGGAATACTTTATGCAGGAGAAACCAAAAGCAGAAGCCAGACCAAGGATCAGGCAAATTACCGAAATTAGGAAGAAGGGGCTTGCTTGCATGAAGAAGTGAGAAAAAAATTTAGAAAATCAGTAAGCAAAAGCAGATTTATCAAAACCACTACACAATGCTATGTTGTAGAATTGTGTTGTCTGCAAGATACTCCTTTATATTTTCCACAATACAGGGAGAATTGTGCGGCATCATGCCAACATACGAAGCGGAGGAGCCAGAATGATCCAGAAGGTTCCAGAAGATTTCTCTGAAGATGGGATTAGAAGCTGAAGTTCCAGTGTTAAGAAGGATGTGAGAAGTCAAACACCCTGTGGCTCCAAAGATCATGGCCACATTGACTGGAGAATGGGAGTTTGGAGAACTCCAGGGCAGTTGGGGGGATGGTCGGAGATGAAACTAGGCAGCTGGCAGGAGTAGGATCAGGTAGGTCTGACGGGCGGAGCAAACACTTTGTTATTTAGTCTGGGTTTGAGGGGAAGCTGTTAGATAGAGTTTGTTAAACTGAGGCTTTGCGTGATGTGATTTATGTTTTACTACGATTTTTCTGGCCAAAGTTCATACAGTGAACTGAAAAGGCTCAAGAAAACTTGGCGATGGATCAGTTCGGAGGCTTGGGCAGCATAGGAGAGGGATGGTAGAGCTTGGGTGGGGGTGTCAACAACAAATAGAGGGAGAAACCAATGCATGCAAAAGCGATGCAGGAGTTACACTGATTGGAGATGGAGTCTGAAGGACAGACACTTCTCAAGAACTCTACCTACATTTCTGACAGGTGGTACCTTAATTGCAGCTAGTTTGCAAAGTATGGAAGAGTATAAACAAGACAAAAATTAACCAAGTTCCGCTAGATCAACCACCCTGAACCATTTGCTAGTCATTAATAAGTATCTTACATGGTACATATAACTTTACATCCTGGTTTTTGACTATATTATGAGACTTCTCAAATATCAAAAAGAATACTGCAAAACCACAATTAAAATGGCTCATATTATATCCTATGGAAGTATCAGAATGTCTAAGACTAAGAAATTTTTATTACGCATTTGGTTATTTCCAAATTTTATACTTATACATAATGCTACTATAAACATTCCTGCTTATAAACTTTGTAAACATCTCTGAATGTTTCTTCTGTATTAAATCACAGAAGAGAAATTATTGAGCTAAAGGCACAACTTCATCATATCACCTGCTATATTGCCAAGATTTCTCGGAAGTTTTGTTACAAGTACAGTCCCACCAGCAGCATAAGAGATACTGCAATTCACAGCTTGGTCACCCACAGAGGCCTTTAGTTTTTAAATATTGTTTGTCAGCTCATAGGTGGAAAGCGTCTCCATAAGCCAGGGTTCTAGATTCTGTGGAGAAATATTCCAGATTCCAAGGAGAGCCATTCTTGGGCCATCTTGGGTCATACAGCTGCCCTGCCCCTGTTAGCGAGCCCTGCACGGAGCTCTGATTACAATTTTCACTCCTGTGCGTGGGAAAAAGCTTCCCAGAACAGGACATTTTGTAAACTTCACCGAAAACCCTAAGAAATCCTAAAATGGTTAATGATGTTTAGTAACTAGCTGCAAGATACCCCTTTATATTCTCCACAATAGAGGAAAAATATACACCATCGGAAGATACTTTTGACATTGTTAATAAAAGATGTACGGTATTTAAACAATATATAAATTCTAAACATGACATTTTCTGATATAATATCTTTTTTTTTCCTAGTAAGATAGAGGTATTATGCTTATGACCTGAAAGGTTTTTAAATTTATTTTTCTATAATCATTATGGTTCAAAATATTCTATCTGGTAGCAACTTCCACTTTATTTGGGTTTAATAGAGCAGTGGTCCCCAACCTTCTTGGCACCAGGGACCGGTGCTCCTATGAGAATCTGATGCCTGATGATCTGAGGCAGAGCTGAGGCGGTGATGCTGGTGCTGGGGAGCAGCTTCAAATACAGATGTAGCTTTGCTCCTTTGCCTTCTGTTCACCTCCTGCTGTGCAGCCTGGTTCCTAATGGGCCATGGATCTGTACCAGTCCACGGCCTGGGGATTAGGGACCCCTGTATTAGAGAATCCCACATCGTATGTAGATTGAGCCCGATATACTCATGCGTCCGGAGACACTAGTCCTCCTGCAAGTGTCGTCACGGGGATTCTTCTGCTATGGCTCATAATTTTACCCCATTTTGTCTTTGTTCCCTCATTCTTTGGATACCTGAAACAAACCTTGCCTTGGTCACCCTATTGTGACATCACTAAACCCTGTTGTCCCTCTGTGGCCATTGCTGTGGAGCCTGGTTAAATGGGAAAAATCCAGGGAATCAGAGCGATATCAGCAACCTCATTTAGGGGACAAGTATCACTGAAACATCCGCCTTCATGTCCCACCCAACATATCAGCTCTCCGAGATGGTAAGTCTTGCCTTAACCCCACAGAGGTTTAGCGTAACCCTTCTCGGGTACTTAGAGAAACTCTCAGACTTTATAAACTACATTTACACTCTCAAATCATACTAATACTCATGACACCCTCTGTTGGATTAAGACACATGCTCTTCCTTCCCTTTGAAGTTGAGAAAACAGAGTCAAATTAATTGACCAGCTCAACGTAACACAGCCCTTAAGAACAGCAGGAAATTGAACAAGAATTTTGATGTCCTCTTCCATAAAAATCAAGTGCCAATTTCTTCAAATACTTCTGCTGAATTCTTATATAAATACTTCTATAATCGTGGTATGATTAGCAATATGAATTGAATATGGGGGGTGGGGGGAAGGGATGTTCAAGCCAGTTTATCGACTTCTAAATATGAAGACATTTAATATGAAAACACACACTTTTTGCTTTATTTGCCATCATATCTGTAAGAATAGTGCACAATTTTTTTTTCTAAACATAAGTATTGTTGAATCTGCATCGAATGCATATTATTATGAGGTGCTTTGAAAAAAATCAAATAGTGCTGATATCCATCCTAAGGTGAAGAATATTTTAAAATGGTACCTACTTCTGATCGGTGCCAGAACACTCCTCTTTATTTTTCCCCACTTTACTCTGGGAATTTTCTCTGTCAGCCATTTCTGTAGCTGTTTTCGAAATTCAGATCTATGTGTCAATTCTATCAACGCGGAGTTCTGTTTCCTGGCATCTGATGCTTCCAGAGAAATGTGAGAAGTGAGCTCTGAAGGGCAGGACTCATTCAGTTGTTCAGATCAACGTCAAGAATGGGTCGATGATAGTTTATGGTGCAAGCCAACCACAATCATCAAAGTAGACCTGCCCAAGTGGCAGGTTTACAATTTATATGGGGATGGATCATCTTAATGATACGGTCAGTGTGGACCAGAAACATCAAAGCTGGGTTCCGACTCCGGATTATCTGAATTCAGGGCGAAGTCCGTTCACCTGCCGGTCTGCTGTACTCATCGTCCAATTTCTAAAATGCATCTTTCTGTCATCCCTGCAGTCACCAGGCTTCTTCAGCTTTTGGACTAAAGAAAAGCTAGGTAGTCGTCACGTTTTTTTTTTTTTTTCAAATGTAACTTGATATTCATTTTCTGTCAGGGCCAGTGTGGTACATTTGCAAGAATGCTAATTTTGGAATGAGAAAAAAAAGAGCCTCAGATCTGCCCTTGGCACCAGCTAGAAGCTGCCTCTCTGAGCCTCGGATTCTTTCATACGTCACACAAGAAAAATGATCGCTATCCTCTCTGTTTCAACAAATATATTGTACAGAGCAAAATGAGTTTTGTGCCAATCATTTACAGGTCATAGGGGCTTACGTATGTAAAACGCTGGTGTTTTAGAGCAAAGAGCAGCTAACTAGGAATAAAACCTGGTCTCCAGGATTTGCTCTGTAATAATCTGGGGTGTGGCTTCTGGGTGTTTTTCTGCTCATCCATAAAAAGAGAAGGAAATGTTTAAACACCAAAAGTGGCTTTCAGCTCTGATACTCTAGTGTTGTCATATATAAATTATTACCTTTTTGTTAATGTAAAGTCCGCCTTATCTATTAACCTTTCCACATTTTCATCTAAATGGCTACAGTTGTTTCGTACCTTCCATGCACATATGTTTTACCAATTTTTCTTGAATAAATTTTTCCCCCGCGAATAATTCTTTATGAGCATCTCTGAGGTTTTTTCCCTCAAAATCTATTCAATTCTCTTCTATTATTTCCCTGCTTTGTATTCACAATTCTTCCAAATTAAATACCATTGGCATACTTAATTTACTAGGCATCTACTTTATTCCTGTTGATAAGCTACACAAAAGGAGGCAGAGTGTGTGAGATTTCGAAGTGAGAGTAAATAGCGTGTTAACGAAATGCACAAATTATACTAAATTGAAGATAGAGCGGGAACACAGTGAATAGAGCCATAATAAAAATAAACTTCGAGGGGTTAGAAACCCAGAAAGGTAACAGAAAATTGGGGTCTGATTAAAAGCAAATTCACTGAGAATCTAATGTCCTAAGAACACCTACAAAAGGGGAAGATACAGTGAAATCGTGGGGTAGGGAAAAGTACATTCCTAATCTGTACGTATATTTGCTAATCTCAAGTGGTTAAGAAAGCAAAGCAAAGAAAAATGGAAACACATTACTGTGTTTCTCTCATTGCACGCAGAAAACCCATTTTCTGGGGTATTGAGCAAGTCTCCACTAAATGCTCACCCCTTGCCTGGCACTGTGGCTGCTCTAGGTTCTGGGAGGAGGCATGAAAAAGAACAGGATGTTCCCTTTCCTAAACACTGGCGTCTCGCGACGCTGATGGACAGGTGCACGGGGCAATGGGGCAAGAACAGAGACACCTGCAACGCTCAGCAGACACACGAGCAAAGGGCTGAACGTTTGGTTGTCACATCATGCCAGAAACATCGATCGGCGCCCACCAGGCGGACAAATCACAGGGCAGAGTGGAAAGTGCTGCGGACGGAGCAAACGTCGAAAGCGACGAGTAAAGACGTGAGCTGGCCACTCCTCGTCCGCATTTAGCCTCCATCCCACTAAACCCTCACCTGCTTTGGAAATGACCTGATAAGCGAGCTCCACTAAAATATATCTCAATTTCTGAATCATCAGCGTCCATCTCTCCAATCCTGTTCTGAGAACCTCCCCATCCTCGCCTGTCTAGAAAGTTCTATTTCTTATCTAAGGTGTGGCCTCTGTGTACATTCCACAGAGACCTATCTATCCGTATCCGCCATCACATCTGTCGGTCAGGCTGGGTTAACTTTCTTTCCTTTCTACTTCCATCGTATCTGACGCTTCTTCGTCCTGAAACACTCCTCACACACTGTAGCAAGTAATTACTTCCTTTTCTGCACGTCCTGCTAGTTCTTGAGATTTTGAAGTGCGGAGCCTGTATTTACTTACCACGCTCCTTGAGATATGTCGTCTCACGCGTCACCCGCGGTAGGACCTCAATCAGCGCCCGTGGAGTAAATGAGCAGAAAAACAGCCATATATTCCCCCTGGCAGAAACTAGAA
>CM053511.1:2228169-2247960 GCA_028627145.1 Eidolon dupreanum | reverse complement strand
TATGGGTGTGCCTCAAACAGCTTGAGAGAAAAGGGGAATCTTGAGCTGCCCTGACACAGCTTAAAAGCAAAACTCGAAAGGAACAAAGGAATCCACAAGCAAGTCAACTTCCCGTCTGTAAAAGTCCAGCACTACTTAAAAGAATGCAACTAGATGCTTCACGGCATAAAATATGCAATGCCTGTATCCAGTGAAAACTTACTAGACAATTAAAGAATTAAGAAAATGTAACCCAGAATGCAGAGCTGATGGGGTTCGTAGAAAACAGCTGTTTGAAATGTGTCCCGTGTGTTCAAGTGTATGATGCAAAACATGAATATGATGAGGAAAAAATGGAAGATATTAAAAAAAATGCCCAACTGTAATTTTAAAGATGGAAAACAATGTTTTTAATACCATTGACTACTATTTTCATTTATCATTGGCCATTTTCCACAGATTCATGCAGAATGATGCTGGGAAACTGGGCCCTGAAATCAGATGTCTGAGTTTGGGTACCGAACCCACTGTCCAGTGACTGACTGTGTGACCTTGAGCCAAAAACTTAGTATCTGCACTTTCAAACTTCTCATATGTAAAGTAGAAATACCAGAATCTCTCAGGATTGTCTTTCTGTCTAGCCTCTTCATTTCGACAGTTTTATCTGAACTCGACCTCCAGGATTGCTCACTTTGGCTATGGGGCTTGTATTCCTAGAGAAAGCATGGGGAGCGATGCTTAGCCTTGCCCTCGGCGTTTTCCCGGATCAGCTCAGAACTCAGTAACTCAGAGCGGGAGGAGTTGGCAAGGGGAAGCGGTTATGATTTCGAAAGTTTCATCTTGGAATATCTGCAATACTATGGCAGAGCTGCATGACCTGGGACTCGATTAGATAATCGAAATAGAATAAGGAAAGTATTGCAAATCCTCAGAGACACTCTCTTATTCTCAAGTTCAAAGGTGACAAGAACACGCTGGCTCGTAGATGTCACACCCTGCGGAGACCGTGAGACAATGGATGAGCTTCCACGTGCTGACTTATAGTTGGCAGAGCAGGTGCCAAGCGGACACTTTCTCAGCTCCTCCTCCTCCCTAAGGAAGTAAGAGCTGCCATCGCTGGGCGGTGGGGTGACCTGTCGTGAAACACACTGTGAGAACGTGAAGCAAATCCAGTCCTCTGAGCCAGCCTGGGGCCACATCTCCAGGGAGGTCCTGTTCAGGCTAGAATTTAACACACCCGTCGCTGCGACCTGCAAGCTTTGCCCAATGAAACGCTCCCGTTTCTCACCCTCTCCTCCCACTCCTCTCCACGGTAGCGTAACCACACCCTTTTCCGGTCCTTCGAAAACGCTATTTTCTCTCTTCCTCCAAAGCATGTACATCTCTGCGTGTGAGGCTCATCTCACCGTCTTCACGTGACAGCCTCCTTCTCATCTTTCAAGAGTCAGGCTCAGCTTCAGGCAGCCTCGTCTATGCCCACTACCTGATTGCAGCATGGATGTCGCTGCACCTGTTACAGTTTCTGCCTGTTTGGAGTGTTTCTTTTCTTGTTAATTTCCTGTTTTTTGCACTAGATGAAGACTTTATGATAAGAGGGAATTCATCGACAGTTTTCGCCTGAGCTCAGATAACATCTGGACCAGTAAATAGTATCAGTAATGTTTGTCACATAGAGTTCAGAAAAGGAAGACTCAGAAGCAGGACATGCTTTGGAGGCCAGCAGAACTAGATTGTAACCCTCAGTCTTTTAGCGATAAGCTGAGTGACTTCATTTTCTCCTATGTAAACGGAGATACTTTGTAGCTTGCAGGATTATAGTAGACACTCAACGAAGAGTAGCTGTTATTGTTATTAATTTTGTTTCTCCCATTTCTTTTAGGGATAGTACTAATTCAACCCTGATTTGTTTTGTACAATGAACTGGGATAAAAATTCCAAAATGTGATCAATTAGATTCAAATTATAGACTTTGAGTAGGAACATATAATTTGTGTGTGTGGCTTCACAGACAGACATATCAGGTAGCAGAGAATGGTGTAGTCTTAGGCACATCCGCATAAAATAGTCGCCTAAGCTCAACCCCTGTAGGGCAGTTTAGAAAAATATCGACCGGCGTATTATTTTGATGCTCACATGAGATGATGGTCACGTGGTTGACTTCCAAATTGAAAAGAATTCATCAGAAGCCATGTATCATTGTTTTTAAATACAAGGAGACAGGTGAATATGATTCCTCAAAATCGAAATCCCCTGTGAGACACGAGACACCCCAAACCAGCTTCTTCTCACTTCATTCAGCGTTTCTGTAGCAACACTAGGAGCCCTTACTTCTCTCTCTCACTTCAACAGCATCGGCTACATCCACCCTGCGAGACAGCGCGTTCCGTGGGAGAAATCTAGCCACGCTGGGAAACGACTTTCCTGGATTTATTGGCTGAACAGCTGATCTAGATGGCGCACAGTGAAAGCTCAGCGCGGGAATGGATAAGATTATGGTTCAAATTAATGAACCGAGGAGGTAACGGGAAGGTCGCATATTAAGTGCTTTCCCACGAAAGTTCTGCAGATCAAAACTGGACTCCGTGAAACTAATGAGCAGCTAACGCCGTCTCCATGACTGTCGGCCTTGCTAACAGTTCTCCCCGTACAAACCATGCGCCAAGAAAACCTTAAACTCCAAACACCTCTCCCCGAGCCCCGAAAAATCTTTTCTTAATGTGCAGATTCCACATTAGGTTTGGAACACAGCAAAAGGATCGCGAAACAAAGATCATTAGAAATTTCTTATGCACAGTATCATAGGCTTCATAGAAAGGAAGTCGTCATTTCAATAAACTCATCAAGAATCAGAGCACATGAGAGGGTTTTGTTTGTACAAAGAATATTCAAAAGGTTTCTTCACTTTTAGAGGAGCCTCACTTTCATCGCTTCAAGTTCAGGGTCGCTTCATGGGTGAAATGCAGAAAGTCTAGTCAATTTGAATCTGGGATCAAAATGGATATGTTTATAATACATATGGCCTAAATATTGCATAGGAGATACTCATATTGGAATACTATTTTTTTGTTTATCTGAAATTAAAAATTAACTGGGTAACCTATATGTTTATTTGCTAATTGTGGAGCTGTAGTGACCAGGGACATATTACTGTGAAATGAAAAGGCCATGCCATGTGATTTAATTATTGTTGGATGTTAACATTTAAAAACTTGCTTTTCTAAAGTTTTTCTACTACTTCTAAAATTGAAATAATCACTCTTAGTTCAGTATTTTAAAGGTGTAATATTAAAAGTGTTGGCACAAAAATAGCAATGGCTGTGTGTGTGTGTGTACGTGCTTGTACGAGAGAAAAAAGAGTTTTAAATGTTTACATGGTTTATTTGCAATAAAATTGAAAATTAGCTGTACATAGGTAGTTACATATATATATACACGTATACCTATATGCATTTATATATATATATATGTGTGTGTATATATATATATATATATATATATAAAACTATATATATATGGATGGAGAATAAATAAATTATATAGTACTATATAATTTAATATGTATTATATAATAAATAATGATAAAATATAAATTAAACACATGTATATATTTTATATAACTAAATATTATATAACTAAATATCATATTATATATTTTGTTGTATAATATTGATTATATAAGTCATTTATTTTCCCACTCTCTTTACACACATATATACATACCCACATACGTAGTCACCTCATTCATTTCTCTATCATCTATGGTGGCTTTTATGCAGAGACCGTATGGCCCTAACCACCTCAGATGTTGACTACATTGGCTCCTTGAAAAAATGTTTACTGACCCCTGGTCCAGATGACAAGGGCATAATGAAAGGAGGCTCTCAGAAGCCAGGTGTGGGAATAGGGACACTGATTATCTGCCTGATTCTAATCTGTGTTCTTTACCACAGATTAGAATCATATAGATGGGACTGAGATCCCAAATCTTTGATTTAATGTATAAATTCGGAAGGTTGATTAACATTGCTGAATGACAATTTCCTCATCTTTAAATCGATCATAGTAATGTGAAATGACAAAAATTAAAGAAATAATGCACATAGTGACTTAACTTATTGGCTCAAAGTAGGTGTCGATACATGAGAATCAAATATGGCAGCTTATTGAACTACTTAGCGCCCTCAGTTGATTCATTTACTTGATAATTATTTGTTAGACGCTATCTCAGGGATGCTTTGCTCTCTCTGGCTTCTTCACCCTCTACCCTGGGCCTGGGCGCCCCCACACTCAGTTGGGTCTACACGGGCCTTTGCCTTGCTATGGGGCCAGCTCAGTCTCATGATATATCTTCACTTTCACCTCCTTTACCTATTTATTCAAGCCATCTGTCTTTATGTTTTTAAATAAAATAGTTGATAAAATTTAGGACAAAGGCGATGCGCTCCTGGAAGACGAATGCATATTTAAGTTTAATGTTCTGCTTTTAATATTATACAATTTTAAGATAAGACTGTTTCACAGCTCGAGTTTAGTAATCAAAAGGCATCTTTAATTTTATAGTATCAGATCCCTGAAAATGAAAAGAGATGAAAAATATATTTCAAAGTTCCTAGGGAAAAGATGTAATTTGGGTATCTTACGGTTTCCTATCAGGCCATGTGTCAAGGTCAAGGGGACATAGAGAAAAGCAGCAAAATGATACCCACACAAGACTCCTGCCCACTTCTAAGGCAGAGCTGGAATAGAATACGGGAGACACTTCTGAACACTGTCATCCATTGGGTTACTTTATAATACACACTATCCTTTAACAGCCTTTTTTTTTTTTTTAGGTTCATTTCACAACAATCCAGTAAGGGAAAGCAAAAATAACATTGTCTCTTGTAAAGAAAAGTCATCAAGGCCAAATGCTGGTGTGAGTTGCTCTACTTGACACAGCCGTTGGTGACTTCGGGTCCAGGAAGCAGTTAGATGGGGTGTGGCTCTTTCGTGCACATTTTAGCTGAGGACTTTAGCTCTATCCTATCTAAGGAACTCTGGGCTATGAACCACAACAAGTCAAATGCAATTCCACAGTTGGAGGAATTGTCTTTAACATGTCCTGTGAGAAATGAAAGAAAGACTCATTTATCCAGTCAATAGAAAATAAAAAATATTGATTATCCACTGGTTATCAGTTACCCTGCTATGTGATGGAGAATATAAGAATAAGCAAGACATAGCCTCTACTCTTCGAAATAACAAGGTGAAGAAGCAGAATATTAAACCACAATGACATAAGTGCTGAAGTAAAGGCAGCCAGAGAACATATCTGTAGCACGTAGAACGTCTGCCTATTTAAAATAAGTTTAAAACTTTATCTATCCTCCTACTCTCTACTAATGTGACCTGGAGCAGTATTAAGTGCCAGGGAGAACTTCCTGGAAGAAGTGGCAACACAACTGAAACAAAATTGAGGCATGAATGGCAGTACCTGTTACACACACAAAAAGGCTAAGAGTCATGGAACTATAAACAGAAAGAGTGAAATTTATGGCAAACTACAGACTTCAGTTAATAATGGCGTATCAATATTGGCTCATCAATTGTAACATACTTTACTAATGAAAAGTGTTAATAAGAGGAGAGACCATGAGAGTTGGGGGTTTGGGGTGAAGAGTACAAGGGAACTCTGTACATTCAGCTCAATTTTTCTGTAAATCTAATGGTACGTTAAAAATTATTATTTTTTAAAGGCTACAATTAGAGATGACATTGTTTAGAGAACTCAGAGTAACAATGGATGATTAGAATGTGTCATGTTGACAGAGAAGATAGAGCGAAAGGATCTTTGGAGATTATCAGGGGCTGGGTCATGAAAGGTCTTAAGGACGATCAAATGACAGGTCTTTATCCGAGGAGGCACTGAATTATCCCAACAGTAAAGCGATGCTATTAGATGTTTGGTTTGTTTTTGCGATCCTTCAGGAACTCAACTCATAAGAGAATACTAGGTTGAAGGGATTCAGGGCTTCATGATGAGCTGTCATCTAGAAGGCTATAGATGCCCTTGGTGGGCAAAAATGAGATTGAGACTAGGACTTGCCATCAACCAGTTGTGGCAAATGAGCCAGTGAGCATTTGGCCATGTGAACCACACAAAGACATCCTGTGCAGATAAAGATCCTTCTGTTTGGGTAGAAGGAGATCGTTTTGCTGGAGGTGGCTGCAAACCGTGAGCTTACGGCCTGGGTTGTACCTGCCTCATGCTCTCTGCTTACCATCAGGAAGAACTGGGGAGTGAGGACAGCGGAGAAGTAGCTGCATCAATTGCATGCCGTTTGGTGTCAGGCCTTCTAAGGTTTTTTTTTTTTTTTTTTTTTTTTTTTTTTTTAATACTTCCAACAGAAATATGTCTCCATGCCCTGCATTGGGAATGCCAGGAAGAACATGGTGAATGCTTCAACGTCGAAACTCGCCATCCGGTGAAAGTCCAAGCCCGTAGACAAGAACCACACTCCGTCAACAGACAAATGGACTGAGCTTCGCTGACCAAAAGGGGATTTCACAGAGATGTCACTTGACTCTAACATGAAGGGATCAGCTGAGAGTTTTCTAAGGTGATGGAAGGTCATCGATGCTAGACAAATGACACAGGGACACACCTGGGACACAGCATGCTTGGGCTCGCTCTGGAGTAGAAGCGAGGATCAGGCAAGATCCAGATCAATGCGGACCCTGAACGGGGACAGTCCCACGCCAGTCTCAGCATCATGCGACTGCTGTTAGAATAAAGATATGGGTAGACAGGAAGGTTGACGGAAGAAGCGGCAGCAAGAATATGAAAGAGGGAAGTTGCCTTGGGCACACAAAAAAGGAGCCACTGAGGAGAAGGGACACCCACATGGCACCTAGGGTGAAAGAAGATGTCTGTGGGCAACAGCGTTCCAGTTAGGGAGCTTATTCAAGGCTGAGAGCCTGCCTACAGCATCTCCTCCGAAGCCTGGGAGAAGGATGATGGTCCAGCATCCGCACACGCGTCTGCTGACCCAACAGGCCTGTGATGTATTTTGTGATAACCATGGATTCGGGAGTCAGAGGACTCAGTGATCTCTCCTGTCTACTTGCTCATTAAGTATGCAATGAGCAAATTGCTGAACCTCGAAATATTTTAATCTATAAAATGTGATTAGTAACACCTGACTCGAGGTTTTATGGAAATAAAAAATAAGACTTTGAGATACTTATGAAAGGGTTTAAAATAGTCCCTAAATCTCTCCTGTCATACACCTTTTTTTTTATCTTGTTTCTGTCTATATTTTTTATTTTCAAGAACAGGAGCCAGCTTAGAGAGTGTTTTTTTTTTTTTTTTTAACTTATTTTTTCCCGGCTTTGTTGAGATAAAATTGACATATGATATATAAGCTTAAGGTGTACCATGTGACAATCTGATACAAATATAATTGCAAAAGGCTCACCAGAGTGACTCCAAGTGTATGTGCCCTCGGTGAATAAATGAATGGATGGACGAAGAGTAATCTCGCGAGAACCGACGTTCTCAGGAGAAGGCCTTGGTTTTCTCCAGCTCGAATGTCCTTCTCTGACATTCTGACGAAGATTTTTAATTCCTCAGAGGCCCCCTTCTCCCACACTGTCGCTTCATTAGCACCGTATCCGTTCGTGAGGAAATCTGGCCAAGTTGATTCCTCCAGGCATCTAGCTTGTACTTTTTGTCCTTTGATTGTAATTAATGAGATTAATTGTTTATCTTCTTCCCTATTATGCTTTGATGAGGCCCACATGAGTATATTTTCCAGAAATATAAGTATTCGGTATTAGTGTGTTGTCTTATTAAGAGAAGAATGTTATTGTACTGCTTCATTAATGCCGGTACATGTGGTTCAATTAAGATTTACAAATTAGGCTTAATTAAGGTTTATAAGCAGTGAGGTGAACTGGCTGTGTTCGTGCCGCTGGTTCCTCTTCTTTCTTCTCTTTTTTTTTTTTCTTACATAGTCTTAATTGGCATTAGAAAATCAAGTGGGTACTAGAACCGGAAACTTTATAAAGTCTTCTCTGGCCATCCGATCACCTCTTGCCCCTATGTTCCTTCTGTAAATGAGACCCAGAACAGAAGTGCCAGGGACATCTGGCTCACGACTCATCCACGTCACCACGGAAAGCCCTGGGGAGCAGGAATGAAGCTGTTCACATCAGCTGTGTGACTCCAGGCCAGTTGTTCACCCTCCCAGAGCCTCAATTTTCTCATCTAAAAACATAGAGATATCACAGCTTGCTTTATGTATTATCACAGAGGTTTGATGAAATAATTTTGGTAAAGTATCTGGCATGGTAGTTTAATAGATAACAGCTATCATTAACAAACCACATATAATCAGATACATAAATCAAGGAATAAGGCAAATAGAAGTGTGGCCAATATTTGAACACCTATAGGATGCGACTGTAATGTTTCAGGGTGTCGACCAGGCCTCCCTTTTTAATCTCTCTTTGTCTCTCTCTCTCTCCCTCTCCCTCTCTCCACCCCTCCCCCCATCTCCTCTCTCATTCTGGTTCTAAGCTCTATTGACTCGTAGTCAACAAGCATGACTACATAATAGATACCTACAAGGTGGAAGATGCTGAGCAGAGAGGAAATCAAAACAAATGAGACAAAAACCACAAGTCCCCCTCCAGAAAGGGGACAGGTCCAGGTATGGGAAACAGAAGTGAGCGTGATTCGCAGGAGAACGGGGCGCAGGCTCCCAGGAGGGCAGCGACGAAGGAGGGTCTGAGCACCTAGGCAGGTCGTGACAGATCTCAGTCCGTGAGGTCCTTCGGTTTGGACACTGGTATGTCCCACGGTGTACTCTGAGAAGTTCTGGCTTCCTGCCTATCTTCACATTAGGTTTCCCAAATCGATTTTTTCTGTTTTGACTTACTAACCACGGCTGTTTCCAGAACTATGCTGCCCTGCTTGACCCATTAAGCAACCCGAGGGCACCTCTCCAGTGTGGGGCGCCCACCGCGCCGTGTCCTGAGCTGTGACTGCCCGCGTAGGCGTGAAAGGCGGCCTGATGGAGAGCATGCCAGGTAGCGGTGGCTGTCCAGCTTTGGTGACAGTGCTCTCGGAGTGACAAAGCAGCTGAGGCATTTTCAAGACTATGTAGAAACAGGGTCGGAGGATGAGGGCACTTAGAGACCAAGTGTAGAGACCAAGGGCCTTCTGTCCTTGTGCACTTGACCATACAGTATCATCTGAGATAAGCGGATTGTTATTTGAGGGACAATGAAAGAATAATAAGGATAATAATAACCTTTTCATAGTCACATTTAACTGAACTTTGCTCTGCTAGGTGCTTAACTGAAATTATTGAGTTTAACTCTTCACAGCCAGATATTAAAGTGGCATCGTTAATTCCTTCATATCAACACTGTGCGAGGCAATTTTAGTCCCTTTGATAGGAAAAGGTAAAACAGATTCCTGACCACGTCCATCCTGTTCCACGCTCTTACTGATTTCTGCTTACAAACTATACTACGCAGCACACGATAATGACTCCGAGGATCCGGCCAAGACAGAAAACTCCAGGGATTTAAATCTCATTGTAATATCAGTCAAGCCTGTCCCTGGAAAGTCTACCTTCGTGAGTAGATAGCTGACAAAAGAAGATGCTACATATGGGAAGGACACCCACTTTTTGTTTGGCTGACATTTGGACTACCTTCTCAGGTATCCCAGTCTCATCTACTCATGAAATAGGCAGTAGGAAAGGACAGAGATATTGATGAGCAGTCACGTGAGTGACCCAGAAAGTGGCATCGACGACCAAACTTTTTCATGTGGCTACCTCAAAACCAGGACACTAGGAGACTAGGGAGCCAGCTGAGACCTAGCTGTACCTTTTTCTGGACCTCCCCCTGCCACTCCACATCTACATGAAAAATAAAATGTGTGGAGACATCGTTCCTCCACGTTTTGCTTTCCCTTAAGAATTATTAACAAAATCCAGAGAGACGAAGGCTATAATATTATAGAGGATGCAGAAGTGCTGGGTAAATGGTATATGGCTACATAAACATAAGGGGTTATTATTATGTTGATTATCATGGATGACAGCGCCGACAAATGTGCTAATTATACTCATAAAATGAAGATGCAAATGCTTTACTCTGGACTTTCAAGAGAGGCTTATTCTTCTCCTAAAAAGAGAGATTACAAGCACAAAATTTTCCTTTTTATTAGTACCGCAATAACTGTTCCATGTAATATTAATAACAATAATAAAATCTAAGCCACTTCTATGTTATTTTCAGGGAGAAAACACGGGAGTTAAAAAGCAGAAGCTCGTCCCTTTTAATGATATCTGTAAAAAAAAACAATGGGTGTTCTCATAAATCTGTGTGTCACTCCGACACCCTCTATATTGCATTTACCCTAATTCATATTCATGTCCCTATTTTGTTTGGCAACATTTGTGACCTCGGTGAATGTATTAATAGAAGTGACGTGATGAGCCCGATGGCTGATTTTCTTCACTATCCAAGAGATGCATATTTCCCAAAGTGTCCCAGACCTGTCCACTGGGATGTATTTGGCCAGAATGCTTGCATAAATCTTGATCGCATGTGACAAGGTTCACTTGAAGAGCTCTTTAATTTGGGTCGCCCATGTATGCATGCCACCCGGAAAAACCAAGACAACTCAGTTTTTCTACCTCATTTGCCACAAGCTGTGATTGTGCAGCTGGGTAAAGTTTGGCTAAGAAAACATATATGCCTGGATTTTATACGACTGCTTCTGAGGGATGCGTGGGCATTACACCTTTCAGATGGCCTTACAGTTAGGGTCAAATTTGGGCCACAAAGGACACAGGAAGAAATATCTTGTGTTGTGTGTTGGTTTGCTATGATTTCGGAATCACTTGTTTATGACAAAAAAAACAAAACAAAGCTTTTTTCAGAGTTAAAGTCGTTTTGATATAAGAATGAAGTAAGACATGTCAGGGTGTCACCAATCACATCTGGTGTCCTTGAGAAGCACGCGGTAGCTCAGCTGCTGAGGGTTCCCAAGGGTTTATGGATAAGAACATGTGGCCAGGGGACACTTAAACTATAAATACCTAGAATTTGTAAGGAATACTCAAGAGTTTCAGTCTGGGCAAGGCGACACTTTGCTGACCTACACAGCTCTTCAAAGTCCTTTGAGGCATTAGGTGATGAAGGCTACTCTGAGCAGTGGTGGCAAAAGCTTGCAGTGGCCCCCAATAGGAACCAGCAATCCCGCCAACACCGACGAGGACACCCTGGTTTCCCAGCGACATGCTTAGCAACAGGGACCTTTCCCGTTATCCGTCAGCTGGACCTCAGCGCTTGTGGGCTCAGCCGTCTCTCCCGAGAACCAATCCCACAGAAAAGGTACTCTTCCGATAAACGTGGACTTTATTGCTTTCATCTCCCCTCGCTCGGAATGACAGTGTGATCACTCTGTCATGGAGTATGCTATTTCTTTATTGGCTCATTAAGAGACCTTATCCTGTGCGCTGTTGGCTTCTGAAAGGCCCAGTGTGAGCCTGCGTTAAGCAAATTGCTGGCAAAGACAAACTCCGTCTCTGAGCGTAATTTGCTGCCTCAAACAAAACATCTTGGAGGCTGACCAAATAACTTCTAATTCAGATGAGTGAGTATATAGTCTCCCATTGTTGTTCTAACAAATGACTACAAAATTAGTGCCTTAAAACAGCACAAATTTATTATCTTCTAGTTCTGGCGATCAGTCCGAAGTGGGTCTTCCCAGGCTAATCTCAAGGTGACGAAAGTGTTATGTTCCCTCTGCAGGCTGTAGGGGTCAATCTTTTTCCTTGTCTTTTCTGGCTCCTAGAAGCTACCCGTACTTCCTGGTTCATGGCGCCTTCTTCCAGCGTCAAAGCCAGAAGTATAGTGTTCTCAAACCTCCCAACGACTGACTGCATCCCACCTCCCTCTTCCACGAATAAGGACATTGGGGGTTGCAGTGGGCTCCGTCTGTAACCCAGGATGATCTCCCCACCTCAAGGTCGGCTGATGAGCTGACTCCACCTGTAACCTTAGTTACCCCTTCCCATGAGACATGACATTAATCCCTAGGATTAAGACACCTGGAGGGATATATTGGATGGATTACGATAAGGTACATATGAAAACATCCAGTCTTTTGCTTAGCACATGATAAATTCTAAATAAAAGATGCTATTAACACTATCAATATTTATATTGTCTTGCTACAATAGTAATTCATTTCTTATAGACTCCCTTTTAAAGGAAAGGAAATTAAATTTGAAAGATTAACGAGACTGAGCTAAATATTTTTTTTTCCTCTTGAGTTAAACCGTAAGTTTTATCTGTGACTTTACCGCTTATATTTCTGAATGGATTTTTGTTGTTGCTTAAATGATGAGGAGACAAATCAATGCAGCATCAATAATTAAGCAGAGAATATTAGTCTTACAACCCTCTTCTTGCCAAAGTGAGAGATGAGAAATAGTTCCTCACCAGATCCTTTAGGCAGTGGACATGAAAACATAAATTTTTATATGCATATACCACAGTTTATGAATAAACCTCTTGCTAATGGGATCCCCAAGTTGTAAATTATATCAATATTATAACTTCAGAGAAAAATGGAATCATATTTCTAAAACAATCTCGGATGATGCTGAATTTCATTTGCGGCTCACGAATCGCAGACGGTAAGGTTTGGGCAGGATGGATCTACACTTTCACAAACTATCATCTGGCGTTAGAATATTTTGCCACATGCCCGCCAGGTGTGTGCATGGTCTCCCCCCTTATTAATGATAGGGAGTTTTCGATTTCACAGGAAGTGGTTTTATCCATGAACAGCTCTGGACATCAGCAACTTACTAATCAACCAATCAATTAATTAATTCAAAATAAATGGTCTTGTGTTTAAAGCTAGATGTTGGTTACAAATGTACTGATAATCATAGTTTTCATAGTCTCAGTTTCTTCTATTAGCCAGACACTGTATGCCATCTCATTTAATGGTCCCGAGAAACCTACCATGTGACTTTGTTATTAGCCCTGTCTAATATGAAGAAAATGATGTTTAAAAATATAAAGTTATTTGCCTATAATCTCACAGCTACTAAGTTGGGTGGAGTAGCGGAAACAGTCTTAACCCGCACGTTATGCTAATTCCTAAAACAGGTTGTGATTGCAGTTCTTGAGAATCACAGTCGAAGGTGAGACGTGAAAACAAATGAATTAACTACCACACACGGTAGGAAGGGTCATAACTAACATATGTGCATAGCGTTATTATGGGAGCACAGGAGCTCATACCGTTAAAATGTATTTCTGTTTATGTTCATATCCATTTTCTTTTCTTTTTTTTTTTAAATAAGGATTTTAATTAATTATTTGGGGCCAGATAAAATGCTATACACTGCTTAAAAACAAACCTACATCTCATCGACTGGAATTTTAGGTACTTACATAGTGGTGGTATCGAAATTGGCATTCGGTCAGTTTGAGACCATACAAGCATGCGTCGTCTTCTCACTCATTCCCTTTTACATGTGTCAGGCCGGGTTTAAGTACCTCCATTTAGGATTCTTTCTCTAAGCCTTGTTTCTTCATTGATTCCTTTTTCACATGCTGACCTAAATAAAGTAATTACAGAAAGCCAACTGGTCAACCAGAGGCACGATGATGCCAGTTGCTTGAGGAAAGCTGCCTAGATACTCTGAGACAGCACAGACTTCTGTTTAAGGACATAGACTCTGGAGTAAATGATTCGTGGCACCATCGCCCACCACCTTTATGACCTTGAGCAAGGAATCCGGCATCATTAATCCTTTGTTTCCTCATTGGTGGAGTGAGCATTATAATATCTTCCTCAAATGTTTATTATGAGGATTACATAAAATAATCTATCTAAAGTGTTTAACAAAGTACCAGGCACACAGGATTATTTAATAACTGTTGACTGTTCATGATCTTTTGTGTAACTGTGATTAATATTTCAGAAATGTAAAGTGAAGGGTATATCCTTCTCCCAACCAAACCTATCTTGCTTAGAGGAGTAGCGATTCTTCACAGGTATAAGAAATTTGATTACTTATAGATGCTTTCTCATTAATGATCCCATTTAATCCATGCACTAACATAGGAGGTAGGCCATATCGTTCTCATTTCGATGATGAAAATTGAGATGGAGGAAAATGAAAAAGCTTTCCTGTGATTTTCTAGCGATCTTCCAAGGGCTAATGTGATATAAAATGGAAGTAGTAAATTATATTAATGACGTCTTCTTGAACTGCAAAACTTTCTTTACTTTGCATGCTTAGAAATTTTTAAACAATAAATTTTACTATCGCCAATTCATTGAGATTGATTTTATTAATTACATTTCAAAGGATTTGCTTCATTTAATAGACAAAGTCAGCCCCACTGCATTTCAATGTTAGCTATAATAAATGATGATATTATGAAAATTAATGCTTTTCCATTATCCATTATGACATCATCAGTACTAATGGCCTGTTTATTGCTACTCTGCTGATGGCAATTAAAAGAAGGCACATTTTAAAGAAGAGAGAAAAGTCTAAGTCATTTTTAAACCAGAAAAACCCTTTCCATTTAGAGAATATTTGATTCTGTAATCATGCAGCAAACATGGCATAAAATATAACCAGTATTCCAAAAACCCAAGGCATATTTAGGCAACTAATGTGAAATAGTCGGTCTGTACATGGAGGCAAACTTATCTAGGTATATCTTCCCAAATTATTCTTCCATCATCCTTACACTGGGATGTCATTTCTAACATTTGAGAGTCTCTTTTGAAGAACTTAAAATGGGAAATTTGGAAAGAAAAAAAATGCCACAGAGATGATTGGTTTTGTATAGATTGATCCTTTAATACCCACTAAACCCACACACAAAAAAAATAAAAATCAAATGCAACACCCTCATTTAATACACCTGCAACCCAAACTCCCGATTTCAAAGGCATAGAGCTAGTAAGCGGTGGAGCGTGGACCCCTCACATGTAAACATTGCTGGCATATTAATAATTCAAGTCTTGTCAGCAACAACTTAATAGAAGCTTTTTCTGAGGGGTGTGGGGAGAAATATTGTCCAATTTCACCCGTGGCTTAGATAAGAGGATTTGGGAGGTTTTTATTAATAGAGGCATTGATTCGAAAAGATGTAAATAATTGACGGATAAGACAATGATTAATTTGCCAGCGAAGCAGATGGCATCAGAAGGTTAGAGCTGGAGATAGTTTTGTAAACCCTTTCTCCAAAGAGAGAAAACTGAACACAATGTTTCAGGGATCTGCTGAGTAAGTTTTGGGTCAGGACTAACCCTCAGGTCACCCTCCATCATGGGCATTAAGATAAGTAAGTGTCCACTGGGGGGTCAGTGAGACAAACATATGGGTAAGGCAAAGGCTTCGTCCTCCTTGCAGAAAAAGAAAAAAATGAGAATTGTATTTTTTTTTTTTTTCTGCAGCAAGATTATATGGTCTTTTGTATCTTTCCCTGTATGGATTCTAGGGTTGATTTGTTTCATCAGGCTAACTTGTCATGTGTCCCCTCCCGACTCAGTGAGTTGCCCTCAAGGGTGAAATCTCACCCCAACATGGCCTCTCAGAGAAGAGATATTTGTTCCTCAATCACAGATACCGATTCTCATGGTTCTCCTGTTATAATGAACGAGCTCGCGACCAAATCCCTTTGTTGGAAAGCAGAAACTATTAAAACATCCAAGCCTTCAGTTCTGCCCTGAATGGTCCCCACGAGAGAGATAAGCCCCTTTGTTTGATCCGGGGTGTATTTTACTGACCACTGGTACAAAACCCTAGAATGTCTATTATTGCAAATTCTTAATGACAAAATTTTCAGTTTCCAAAAGACCTCACGCATAACAAATATAACAGGACTGGGATATTGCCCGCGCCAGCTAAGCTGAACGTAACCCAGGGGTCTGAGCCATGGATTGGATTTAAAGCAACACAGTTCCAATTAAGCGGTGAATTATGGGGAAGGATTTGTGAGCAGGAAAGTTTATAGCAATAGTTCTCTGCTGTACCCAGACACCTAAAGCGTTCTGTGTTCCTTAGGGGCATAACTTGGTCTGTCTTACTCATCATTATCTTCATCGCTTGACAGCGTCAGGCATGCAGTAAACAGTTCAGGAGTAATTGTGGGCTAGTGAGATTCTTACTGATGTAAGGCACCCATCCAGAACCTACAGAAAGAGAACGTCCTTGGGAATGTACTCATTCTTATTAGGTCCGTAGATAATACGATAGTCGATCAATGTTAAGAAGCACTGTTTTAGGGACAAGCCACACTGAATGGATCATTTTTTTCTGATCTCAGAAGCCAGATGGCACACAACTTGGTTCTAAAACATCAGCATTCTGGGAGAAAGAACGAGGAAGACGATTGGTCGGTCAGCTTTTGTCCCTTTCCAGGAGTCCTTCGATTCGGTGACCAGCAAAGAAAAACCTGAACCAAACACCCTGTTTATTTCCGTCCACGTGGAATCTGCTCATCTGACAATTCAGCCAGTTCCAAGCCATAATTAAGGACCGTGAGAATTACATGTAATGGCGGTCCAGGATTTTATGTTTCACTAACACTTTCTTGAGCCTTGTTTTTAATTTCCACCCTAACAAAAATATTAGAGGTACGTGTTATTAATCCCAAACCATAAAGAGAAATCATCTCACGCTGCTGCGTTATTCGAAACTGTTTGGTGACAAGTGTCATGATTCCAGCTCAGACTCGTGGCGGAAGCAGAGAGAGCAGTTCGCTGTCCCCACCACTCGGTGGCTTGGATATAGAGGAGAAGAGTGACAACGTGCCTCCTGGTCCCAGGACAAAAGTCATTCTCCCTCCTTCCTCTCTCCCTCCTTTTTCCCCATTCTCTGTCCCTGGTGGACAGGGGTGTCACTGTTCAAGGACAGACTCCCCAGAATCCAACGGAGCGAGCGTGAGAGAGCAGTCCTCCAACAGAGACATTGCGACCAAGTCCCTCAAGCCCCCTCCTCCCGTCATCCAGTGTCCTGTGAGCTGTGTCTGTTTGGAGAACCTCCTGATCATCCACAGGGCACTGGGCTCAGGTGGCATGGTCCAGGGGCTCGGCGGGCAAAGGAGAGCAACGCACAGGCTGGGGAGACACGGACAGGTGGGGAACAACCAGCGTTATTATCTACCCGATCATATGCCAAGTGCTCTTCAGGACATTGGGGAAGGGGTTAGCGGAGAAGCAGAAGTTGCTTTTACATCCAGGTTTGGCTAGCAAGTGACAGCGGGCCTCAAAGTTCCAATGTAGAGAGAGCATTAGGCTTAAAATAACTCAAATTTTTAAAAAGGTGTATAAGATGGTTTTGCACTCAAGTTAGACATCAAATCCAGTAACCAAATGATCCCAGTTACTGCCATTTCTCTTCCTTTTCAATGTGTTTATTTGTTTACTCCTGACAAGTTCTATGCATGTGTTAATTTTAGCACCATATCAAAGATTTTGGAAAATTAGATAAATATAGGATTATTCTATATTGACTCATGTGCAACCAAGATTTATTGACAACTTACAAGATGCTAGGCTCTGTTCTTATTTTTCAGAGCTACATCCATAAATGTTATCAGCCAAAAATACCTTTTGTCAAGGACGTAAGTGTTTGCAGGTGAAGACACATAATAAATAGTAACGTATGACGTCCAGTCTGTCCGCTGATGGAAAGAGCGGAAAAGGACGTAGGAGCAACTGAAGGGGAGCGTCCCTATTCTCGTGGGGTGGCCTGGGGAGGCCTGTGGAAAGACCGAGGAGCTCAGAACGGATGGGGGTGAAGAAGCAACCGGTGTAGACACCTGGGGGAGGAAGGTGTCAGGAAGAGGAAATCAAAAGCGAAAAAAAAAAACCCTGTGGTGCAAGCATGCCAGGAAGCTTCGAGAAAAAAACAAAAAGAGGCCGGTGAGCCGAAGCGATGTGAGCTGAGGACGACATTGAGGACACGAGATAAGGGACATCCTGGGAGCTCCCGAAGGTCCCGCGGGGCCTCGGTGACATTGTCCGGCGTGAGAAGTCTACGTGGGGCTTGAGCCGTGAGGTCACGTGACGTGACTTAAGTTTAAAGCGATCCCTCTGGCGGAGCTTTAATTTTTTTCTGGATCCACTATAAAGTTTGCGATGACTTTCTTTTTCATTTTAATCTCGGGCACGTCCCATCTCCTAACCGGCTAAGTTTGCCTGTTCATTGAAGCCTCATCCAGACCTAATTTTGTTATATGGTAATTACATGAGCTGTGCAAAGAAAATGAAGCAGAGCATTCCTGTCATGTAATTATATTTTAAAAGCCAAGTAATAGCAGCTACTTTTATTAGCATTAACAATTAGCAGACCTCTTAATTTGGGCTGTGATAAAGAAATCCCTTGTAATGATTTTATAGTGGTAGTTTTATATACCTGCCATGTTAACGTAAATAATAGAATTAATGTCAGAGCTGATGCAGGCATTCTTTGTAAAAAAAGAATACACTGGAGAGAAAAAAAATAATGTGGCAGATAATTATGACCACCCATGGTTCTTAGTTCCTTTATTTTCCAAATAATTTTCATGAATGATTGAAATTACATTCTTGAGAGCAGAGGTCCTGTCTTACACTTAGAACCCCAACACTTTTGGTTGAAAAAGATCCTAGAAATTATCTCACCAGCCAGAAATCCAGACGCCTCAGAGGATGAGCAGATAATATAAATAAGTAAAAACGCAGGACGCTGGGTGTGGCAACTTCAAAAACACAAACAAAGTCAAAGGAAAATATTGACTCCTACCCACCATAAGATTTTCTGTGAAGGAAGCCAGGACCAGTATTGCCAGAGCCACTAACTTGTCAAGGTGCCCTCTTTTAAAAATAATTTCAATAACAGTTTATAAATATTTTACTTTGACTGTATCAGACATTTGAACGCGCGCGCACACACACACACACACACACACACACACACATCGACAGAACTAAACAAAATGCAGATATAGTGACGAGGATCTTGGCCCCTGGGCTGCCAATTTGCAGCTCATTTAGTCCAGCTGAGACCAAATCTTAACCACGACTTATGCAACTGCTTTCCGACAAGTTAGTGGCAAGCTTAATTAGACATTGGAAGGTCTCTCTCTCTTAAGAGTCACTGTAGGACCATGTTCCACGCCCAAAAAATTATCCCAGGATTACTCTTAGGTATTCAAAAATTTTTATTGAATTATTTTGCTCAACTTTTTTTTTTCTAGATTTAATGGTTGAGTCCTCGAGAATCTAAGCGACTTCCCCAAGGGCGTGCAGACAGCGAGAAGTGGACGTCAGCCTGAAGGATGGTCTGGTCCTCGTTCTACGTTCTAACTGCATGTGTGACCTACACAGGCCAACGACGCCTGATCATCCGTAGTCAGGGCCTTGAGATCCACTTTAAGTTTTCTTCACAGTGTATCTCGGGTGCGGGAACTGAGACCACACCTGCATGCAGGCGAAGTCTTCAGCCAAGTACACCTGCCCGTCCCCAGAGGAGGTCCTGGATATACTTGGGCTTTCTTGCTTCTCGAGGGTTAATGGCTTTGTACTGGCAAATAGCATGTTGTTATCCTGAGCCTTTACCTGTGTCCAGCCTGCAACGACTCAGACACTCAGTCAAGGTCACCTTTAAGCCCGATGCCAGACAGTTCGCTGCTGCGGCACGTCCCTCTCATCCTTAGAGTTAGCTACCATGAGATACGTTCACGGCTGGCAAAAATAAAGATACGGTCAGAGCTTAAAAT
>CM053511.1:2212412-2227669 GCA_028627145.1 Eidolon dupreanum | reverse complement strand
GTCAAAAAGGTTGGTTTGGACCTCATTCCCTCACTTTTCTGAGCATCACTTTCCCCAGCTACGAAACAGGAACGTTATGCACCATGGAAACATAGGGAGAATTAAGTGAAATAGTTACGTAAATGTCCTCGCACACGACAACCAATCACGGTTGGTTCCACTGCATCCTGCCACTTCCCCAGAGGGAAGATCTCTAAAGATGGCGAACATGTTTGATTTTTTGAGCGGCACAGCACATATTAGCTCTCAATAATGTTACACTAAGGAATTTAATTAAAATGTCTCCACTAAGCTATATTTTAGTCTATTAGTCTTTTACAGAATGTCTCAGGTAGACAGTTCTTTTGTCCCCTGAGCATCCCTGAGACTTTATCTCTGGTGTCGAAATTTAATGAGAGATTCCTTTCCCTTCTGCATTTACGGTGTGATGTCCTTTCACGATGTTTAACAAGGCAAAGAAAAAAAAGTCACAGGAAAAAAAGATGCTTAACTATCAGGGAAATAAAAAGGAAAATAATTCATTTCTCTTATGTTTCTTTTCTTTTTTTTCTAGCAATCCATTTACTTATTTTTAAAGGTTATCACCTGTTTCTCTCCGGCTAAGACTAAATTAATGAAAAATTTTGTCCAGAAGGTTCGTCTCTGAAAACTCTAAAACTGTAGTCAATTATGCCTGGAATTTGGGTGGTTTTGAAGCGGAATAACAACCTGAGAAAGGTCAGCACAGGGTAAGAGGAGGAGGAGAAGGGCATCTCCTCCATCTGTGCCGTAAAGTCACATTCTTATCGCTGTTCTGACAGCTGCTCTGATGAGCACATATGTGACAATAAAGCTGTGATTAGTTCCTTGTTTTCCTGTTTTTCTTTTTCTTTTTTTTTTTCCTCATCATCCATTTCTACATACCCAGAGGTTTGGAAAGGAAGCAAACAGCCAAGTTTTTAGGCATGCATACATGCAGGCATGCAGGTGCGTGTGCGTGTTTGCATTTTATTCATTTCTCTCAGCTTTGTCGACACAGGTGGCACGGCACGATACAGCTAATGTCACAGAGGCTCATGACACAACGTGTTTGCTGGCTTCTCCTCTGTATTGTAATCCTCTCTCCCTCTCCTCTTCACTCCCTACCCAACACACGTGCACACACCTGCGCCAGCATGCCCCTCCGCTCCTGTGCGTGGAAACTGTACTTATACCTGTGAGACAGCGGAATTCAGAGGGAAGAGGGTCTGGAACTAGGGTAGAAGGCGAGTGGAACAGTGTGGCCTCGGTTTTCTGTCATTTCCCAATGGCCTGGATAGCAGTGGAAGTCAGAAGCTATTGCAAAGATTCAAGAGAGATTTTTGGAGTCTCTGGCGTTTGCCAAATTGTGTCAGGACCCATGGAATGGAATAACTCTAGAGGAGGAGAGGGCGGTTCTCCATCCAGCAGCTGGGGATCCGGGCAGGGCCGGAATCTGCAGAAAGAAACTTGGGAACAGGCGGTGCCGAACAGGGCAGGGGTGTGGTCTGTCCTCACCGGGGCTCACTGCCCTTGGAAAATGCAGAAACGCTAATGAGGCTGCCCAAATGTCAACCCGTCATCTAGTGTCGCCGGAGCCAGGAATTCTGAACGATGCCAGCGATGAGTCACTCTTTCTTGAACGAATGCAAAACCTTAAGTTCATGTTTTAAAGAGCTGCCACAATTACCGTTGATGACAGACACACACGCACACACACACACACGCACACGCACGCACACGTCCTACATACACACATATATTTCCCTCAAATTCACACATCTTTATTACTTCTCTTTAAGTAAACATTGCATCCCATATGTGGGTCAAGTGTTAGCCCTCTCAGGCACAGGACCAGATGCTGACACACACATACAGGTAGCGACACAGGTGCATCCGCAGAGGAAGCACGCGAAGGTCTGAAATGGTCCCACCTGGCCTCGGGGCAGTGTGTGTTTGTGTCCCCTGTGGGAACACATGGCTTCACATTAAAACAGAGGATTCGAGGTGAACAACGTAGCCCAGAGATCGCGAAGACGATGGAAAATAAGCGCATTAGTGTGCTGTCCTGTCTTTCTAAAACCATCCTGTCATTCTGCATTAGAACGTGTGTGATCTGTAACAAAAGGATAACATTTTCCATAACTCTCTCTCCTGATCTTGGCTGCGAATCCCTGTACTAGTCAGGGGAAGTTAGCTGACACTTACAAACTGAAGATAAGGAGGGGCGGTGAGACGTCACTCAATTTTTAATTTACTTTAAAGTCTTTTAGCAATCTAAAATCACAGAAAAAAAAAAAGTAGTGCATACAATAAACATCCAAATTCTTGCTCTAATATTACATCCCAATGCAGCAAACCACTTCTGGATTATGGTTTTCACAGGCCATTTAATATTCTAGAGATCATAATAATACTTTAAAAGTATATAATGTTTTACCTGCTCCCCATATTTTCAGATTTCTGCTCCCTGCCGCTAACACGTCTTGCTGATGGTCAGGTTGGCACATAAAGGCGGGAGCTGCTTAGTCGCTCAGAGGTGGTACCTGCGCTCTCCTTAATTAAGGGTTCTATTTTTTGCTCTGTTTAAGCATCACCAGTCCCTGGCTTCTTAAGTTTGAGAATCTGCTGACACCGCCTTACCGAGGCAAGAAAATGCTGCTGATGCAACAAAGAGGAGGCTGGCGAGGGGGGAGGGGCTCCGAGCCGGAACCGGAGACTTCAGTGACACAGGTCGCCTGTGCACCTCCGGCGAGGGGCGTGGGCAGGGCTAGGTGGTTTGGCCCTCAGGAATCTAGGCAGGTGTTTCCAGAGTCTGAGGGTGATGTCATCGCACAGGTATGCGCATGTACCTGGCCACAGGTGAGGGGATGCGAGAGTAAGGCTCTTCCGGGGGAGGGCTGCAGCCTCCTCCCAGGACACACAGGTTCTCATTTAAGGGAAGAAAAGAGCAGGACGATGTGGGCCAGGCGCCGGCGGCTGATGGCTTTCTACCCCTGCTAATCTGGAACGTTCCTTCCTTCCGCTTCCCTTCCGCTAGTGTTTTGGACATCCCCTCCGTGCTAGGCTCTGTTTGGGGGCCTCAGAACCGACAACGAGCGCCGTGAGCTCAGCACCTGTCCGCACGGGATTCACGCATACGGCGAGCGCACCTGTGCACACGCGGGGGCGCAGATGCCCATCGCGAGCTGGGGTCTCAGCGCTTCGGCCAGGAGGGCTGATACAGCAGGACGGGGCGGGTGGGGTGCGCCTCGGGAGCTTCCAGTTTCCTGCAGCTTTTTCACAAATTCCCATCTTCTTAAGACACTGTAGTGGACACGATCGTCATGGCAGGTTCCCCTTCCCGTCCCCTGTACCGTGCTGTGCATTCATCTCTCTGTGTCCGCGCGGCTGGTCACACCTGTGCTTGGACGCTGGAGCCACAGCGCCAGCTGGTGGTGAGGTCTGGAAGTGCGTGAGAGGGCAGAGTTTTCACCTCCCCCTGCAACCTCCCTGCACACGCGCACACGCGCGCACACACACACACAGCTCGTCCTCTGCGACCCACTGTGACGAGAAAGCCCACGAGTCTTTGCTTCCAGGCACCAGAAACTCCGAGGCTGGCGCACACCCCCGAGCTCCCTCGGGGACGAGCCGAGCCTGCCACTCCTGACCCTGCAGCCGCGTTTCCCTTCCTCCCGGTCCCTTTCCTGCCCCCGCCATCCCCCTACCGTTCTCTCCCCGTCTCAGAAAAACAAAAATGTGAGGCACCTAGTTACATGTGAATTTCACATGTTAAATGGCACTTTCCTTTTTGTTCGTCTGTCGCTTCACTTTGATTTGAGACATACTAAAAACTCACTTGTCACTTCGCTCAAATTCACAGTTAACTGGGTGTCCTGTGTTGTATCTGGCAAACCTGTCCACGAACACTTTTGTCAAAAACCCACCTGCGGGCCCATGACCTCTGCTCAAGGTCTGACCGCTGAAGTCGGCTTCTGTCATTGACAACCGGTGAACCTGAGCCAGGCAGGTAGACTCCGACTCGGAGTTATACAGAAGGAGAATCTCTAACTTTCACACTCCCAGAACGAGCAGCCCTAAAAGTAGACACTGTGTTGGGTCGTATGTGCTGGTCCCTGGAGACCCACTTCCTGCCTTCCTGGTCCCTTTCCTGTGCCCCACCAGACTGATCTTCCTAGGAGGTCTCCCCCGCCCCTTCCCACCATGCGGTGCAACCTCTGGGAGGGTAAGAACAGAGGGACACCTCCCAGGAAATCCGAGGGGCCCGGGTTCACGTTTCTGGTTCTTTCCCTGCTAAGCCCAGGGTCATAAGTGGCTACTGTCCCCTGCTGAAGGACTCCAGCTCCTGTCAGGCGGTCTTGTCCTGGGGCTACTGTTCTCGCCAGGTTTCAGGGCCACTCACGCCCCTGGGACCATCAACCCCGGGGGGACAGCGCGTTTTGTCTACCCCAGTGGGGCTTCGTCATCTCTCATTGGTTTCCCTTAGCCTGGAGCACACTCTCACAAACGTCCCTTCATCCATCACTGTTTAGCCAACACTATTCCAAGTGTCCACGTGGAACCCAAACTAATACAAATATATGTGTTAAAAACAAACATGCCTACAGAAGCAGTATGAATTTTTATCATCTTATGATTAAATTACTTTTGCCAATAATATCTGGGACATTAATTCCTTTGTTATTTTTAAACTAAGCCAACGGACTCTTTTCTCTAGAGTATTTCTAGTAGTATCATGGACTCAGTCAGGTATTGGAAGGCTTAACTATCAGATTTACTCAGCAATAGGAGGGGTTATTTAGAATGTTACTTTGCACTGATGGGTCAGAAAATGAACTTTGCAGCCGGATGTATTTTTTGAGGGAGGGGGGCTTAGACCTAATTTGTAATAAGTATAAAACCTTAGTCACATCGCTTTTTATGGATTTCAGTTTGACACCTGTAGATTGAGAATAATTGAACCTACTTTGTAGGCTAACTGTGAAGAAAAAACTAAGAATGCTTCCAGCCCAATATATTATTCATGGTATAGATTCAGTAATCAATAGCCATGTGTACCCATTATCATTGGATTGAGCCTGTAAGTCTCTTCATTTATGTGATGGTGAGACTTTGCGAGGGTTTGTGAGAATTACAGGCAATCTATATGCAACGCGCGGCCCCATAAATGGCAGCTGCCATGATCCCGAGGGAGAGGAGAGACTGAAATCCAGCCCAGGTGCAAGAAGATGGCTGCCCGTCTTTCTCCAGACATGAAACACCTTGCAAAAGCAACCACAACAAAAATTCGATTCTCATGGGAAATGAGAAAAGGTTAAATAACTCGAAGCAAAGTAAGTCTTTGGGCCGTGTGTATGTGTGTGTGTGTGTATGTGGCCATTCACCAGTAACTGGCCTTAATCTTTGTGACTGCTAAGAAAAAACTCATCCACTTTCCCCATTGGATACTAATTAATAAGCCTCTAGATCCTAACAGGAATAAGTCTGAGGCTACTCTGAGGCCAGTTTCCGTTAGGGGCACACATATCCCCCTACAAATGCACCCAGGCAAGCAACGCAACCCAAGGCTGCTCCTGGGATTCCCAAGGTAGGAAGCAAAGAAGTGGTTTCTTAACGTCACGGCACACTTACGTCTCAGATGAATGCATCAGTTTGGGGTTAGTAGCCAGGACAAGGGGTATAGCCAATCATTTTCACTCCTCGGTGCTCAGACCATTTCTGTCCCATTGTGTTAGATCTTGAGGACACGATTAAAGTTAGAGGCACCCATAAGTATGCCTCCTGCCCACACAGTGTGTTGCCTTAGAAGTGATGTTCAGACTCATTTTCATGAGAAACGCAGAAGGCTCTTCATGTAGGTCTCATCTCTCTACCTCTCGTCTTTCTTGGTCGATACCCCACACGTCCTCATGCAAACCTCACTTGTCATCATCAGTCTCTGACCTTGAAGAGAGGTCAGTCATGCAACGAACTGCCCCGTCTACCTCTGCACTCAACACCATGGAGCAGGTGACCTGCGACTTTCATTCGTTTGTTTTAACAGACTGACAGGCAGTCACATTCTTCCTTTTGCTCAGCTGCCCATCCCTCCTTGCCCCACCAGACAGTAGAGCGTCTACAGCCACCGTCAGCATTTGAGCCTAGATGAAGTGAACTAGAACCTGCTCTTCCATGAGCCCACCACTTTCCTTGATCATACAAACTGCTTGCTAGAAACTGTGCCCACCCTGTCTTCTCTGCGACATGCCCTTTACAAATTTCTGCTCACCAACAGAAAGATATGGGGGGGGGTACAACTTCATCATTTCATCAGGTGTGAGCCTAGTACCATCAGTTGAGAATTCTTCTTCTAGGCTTTCAACCACTGAATCCTGGAAGTTCATGTGTGGTGATGCCCAGCTTGCCGGGGTATGTATGCTCTTCAGAGAGATGGCGTGTCAGTGTTTAAACAAGGAAGAAAAAATAAGTACTAATTTCTAATTTCCTTTGGGTACATTCTTATTGTATACTATTGAAAACTTACGATAGCACCTCAAAGCTGGTTAAGGAGTCTGCGGTCATGCCTGCCCGCTGTCTCTCGCTTTTTCAGACACAGACACACCTAACAGCTGGCAGAGATCTGCCAATTAAGGGAAAGTTGGGCTGGAGGAAGAGATCGCTAAGAAAGATGACAAAACACTCAATTTTCATGTAGACAAAATATTTCATTGGAAGTGGGTGGGAACTAGTATTGGCTGAGAAAGCCAGATCTAGGCTCGCTGGGAGAGAATGTGTCATTTCTCCAACAGAGAATTGTCATCTCTAAAAGGAGACGCCTCTGATGGTTAGTCTTTGGTGGATGGCATGTCATTTGCTGCTCTAGGATGAAGCTAGTCTTCTTTTATCTCAGAACTGGGGGAACAGCTTATGACGCCCAAGGAAATGGCTACTGGCGAGAAAGTGGCAGAGAGCATGTTCTGTGATGCCTTTAGAGCAGCAAAGCTTAGCCACGTCTGAAAGAAATCAAATACTGATGACAAAGTTCGGGGGTAGCAGCAGGCACAGCTGATGACCCCCAGAATCCGAGTTTTGCAATGGCAGTACTTTCTCGCCTCTTCCCTGGTCGCCCACCTGAGGAGCCTGTCTTCCTTAGGACACCATCATCTCCAAACCAGGTGTGTGTCCATGCTCATTTTTAAGTTTACAGATGGAGAATTCTAGACAATCAGCAGGGGCCGAATAGCGCATTCAATAAATTGAATCTCAACACCTGTTTTTGTTGCTGCTTCTTAATCCAGCAAAAAAAATAAATAAATAAAATAATAATAATAATAATAAGCTCCTGTTAGGACTAAGGAAAAACAAAACAAGGAAGCTACTTGGCCGGCTTCTGAGCTAAAGAAAAAGGGCAGCCATAGAGAATAATCAGGGCCTGTCGGATGGGAAATGGGGCCCACACTCATCCCATCAATGAAGTGTCCGTCTGTATCGAGTGTCCCTGAGTCCACGTGTGCCAGGGGAAGGAAGCAGTGGACACGCTGAGTGCCACACATATGTATATCATATCTCAAAAACAGAATACTCACATGATGCTATAAAAAAGATAAGAAAAGAAATTGAAAGTTGTTACCTTAGAAAACTTAAACTACTTGACAACACAATATTTTCGTATTGCATAATAGAGCACCCTCTTCTATTTTTTTCTAATTTCCTGAACTATCCTTTGGACTAAATCCTCTACTCCTAGAGCTAGAGCTTCTCCCTCCCTTTTCAATTATTAAGTCTCTTGAGTCCTGCAGCGTGCAGGCACGTGGTAGATGTGCAATAAATCAATTATGAGTTAATAGAAATCTCTAAAGCCTTCGGGCTACAGAAGTATACTTATTTGCTTTCCTAAATGCAGACTTAGCACCCCTGAGTGGCGCTTAGAAGGATGAAGACTTGACTGCTTTGGGGGAGGAAGATAAAACAACTGAAGTGGTGCAAACATCTGACTATTTAGTGGGAGTCAGAAGTATCGGGGTTCATGGCCGCCTGAGAGCCCTCATCAGAGATAAAGCCTTCCCTCTGAGGCCATGTGGATCGATGCTCCACATTTGAAAGGACCTGGCACTATATCAAGAAGAGATTTATTAAATTTAACAGGCCAGAATATTATTACACAAAGAACTGCCCCTGAGCTGCAATCAAATCGCTCATCCATCTGTTGGTTCCACTCATTTCCTGAACAATTCAAGTTTTGCATCACTGTGACTGGTCAGAACCAGACAGGGTCTGGCCACTGCATTGGGGACAACCGCATGTGACATTGCACCTCTGACTGGTCACTGGGTGGGAAGCTCACAGGCCTCAGCCTTACCATGCTTTTCGTTTGTTGGTTGTTTGGCGTTTGTTTGCTTGTCAGTTTTTGGTACGAATTTCCATATAGAATTCCAATGAAAAGAAGAGTGGACATTGAGTGATAGCTGATGCTTCCTGTTCCTCGTACCACCATTTCCTGCTATGAGCAGACTTGCAGGTTTATGTCCAGTGAGTCACAGGCAAAGAGAGGGCTATGAAGTTGATGGTTGCCTACCGTGATCAAGGCATGTGTGACAAGGTCGCCAAAGACCCAGGGACACCTCGATAAGCTGTTAACTCAAGTTCTAAGTAAGCTCTCATGGATATACATGAAGTACAACTCACATATTTTAGAGCTTTCTGTATATGTAATTCCATCTAACTCATCATCAAAAGTCGCACTCCTGATTGTTTTTAGGACATAGTTCTCTTTCTAGACTTAATCAAATCTGCTTTCTGTGTCACACTGCTATTCAACAAAAAATATAAGGTCTCTCTTTCCTCCTCTCTCCCTATCCCCCTTTCTCTCTGCTATAACTTTTTTTTTGATCTTTATGTAATATAAAAACTAATTACATTGATTGGCTAATAGACACATTAATATTTCAAAAAATTGTTATTACTGGCATTTCTTCTATTGCTTCCCTAAAACAAGATTAATTATAAAGGGAAGATTTTTGATAAAGGAGCATGAAAATATAAAGTTACAACTTTTTTCCAATGTGACATGTCACAATAAACTCCCAAGATCAGAGATTACCCAGCCGAACACCTTTATAACGATTCAATCCTCCATGACAAAGTAGTAGGTACGTACGAAGAAAAATTTGTGCATGCTACCATTTAGATTCTTCTTGTAGTTCATGGAATATTTTAACATAAAACATTTACCCATAAGGTTTAGAAAGACATTTTATGGATCTAGGATTGGGGATATATATATATGTATATTTTTTTATCTTTGTCATTTGTCACTGAGGCTATCTCGTGTTTTCCCTCACATCCAGCATCCACAGATCAGGGGAGAGCCTGCATTTAAGAAATCCTATGTTTCACGTAGTAAAATAATAAAAGAATTTAAGTTAAGATTACCAGAGGGTGAGTTAATAGATGGCTGGGGAGCAGAAACAATGTTAGGCAACATAGTTAACATCCCTCCTCCCGAATTCTCTCATCTACTGAATCCTGTGATAACCAGCGCTCTCTTCTGGCTGACTTATGGACCCACGGAGCCTGCCAGCTCACACCTAAGCACTGAGGCTGGTGCAGCTGGCTGTCTCCAGTGGGTGTAATGCAGTCCCTGCTGAAGCCCGATCCTCCCCAGGAGCGATGCTGGACAAGACGCCAGCGTCATGATGAATGACACTGAGCTTCTGGGGTCTCCACTGAGCAAGTGTCCAAAGACCGGAAGGCAGGTGGGGCCAAGCGAATTTGGAGAATAGCATAGCAACAGGGCATGTGTTGATTGCCCCGAGTCCCCAAGGATCCCTTGCATTCTGCTTATTGGTGTAACGAACCATCCTGATAGCGACTCAAAAAAAATGGTAGCAATCATTATTTTTCTCGTGAGTCTATGATTTGGACAGGGGTTGGAGGGCAGGCCATGGCTGCTGGAGGCTGGACGAGCTGGGTCTCCTCCTCCAGCTTCTGTCCAGCATGCTGGCGTCACCATAGTTGCACATTTAGCACAGCAGCTCAGGGCAGAAAGCCAAATTCAAGGGAGTGAGAAAATGAGAGATGCGGATAGATGACCTATGTCCCCTCTTCTAATCTGAACTCACACTGTACCGCTTCTACCTCACTCTATGCATTATGGGAGAGTCCCCGAGGTTGGCCATACTCAAGGGGAATAGGTTAGGCTTCACCTGTTTATGGGAGGATGGTCAAAGAACTTGAAGGCGAGTTTTAAAACCAGCACACCTTGAACCTCAGTGCCTTAGGACTCTGTGATTCATGGAGCTTCTGTATACCTTTCGCCTGAACTTTGAACAGATCCTCAGAACCTATTCTCTCACAGTGTGACTGTTAATAGGTGTAGCTTTGGTCAACGACTTGACAAAACTAGTAGCTGTGTGTAGGAATGCCACTCCTAGGATAATTGGGAGGTCACACTGCAGAGAAAAAATGTAGATACCAGGAGAATATATCAGACCACAATTTAGGATACTCGTTCATTGAAAACTTGTAAATATAAGACAATGCATATATAATGCATATGTAAATCATCTTAAAATGGGCATTCTATTGACCAGAAGAGTGTCTATGTTAGAACACTCGCAGGAAATAATCCTTAAATGATGATGGAACGCCAAGCAACGGGACACACACAGAACACCCTCGAGAGACTGTTGTCAGTGGGATGTGACGATCTTCTCTGGGTACCACTGTACATGATACAGCAGCTGATAGTTACTGGGTGCTTTCTCTAAGCCAGTCTTGGCCATACTGGAAGAACTCAACAAATATTTTTCGAAACAAATAGAAACGCAAGACAAAGCAAACAATAAATATTACTGTCATCTTTTGAACTTCCTGCATCTCTCTAGAACCCATCAGACAGGGTTTAAAGCACAATACTGAGTTCTAGGAAAGTTTGTGATTTTTTTTCCATGAGAGATAGACATATAGCCACCAGGAAATCAAACGGGGCCAGCCAGAGGGGTGTGCCATGTTTCATGCCATAAGGGAGTGTCAGTGAGCTCTGCCTGCGGTTGCTAGGGAAGACCATTCTGTAATAATAAAAAAAAAAAAAATGAAGCACAGAGAGGATGAAAGTATCCTTGGGTTTCAGAGCTAATTAATGGAGGTGTCAAGATTTACCCCACAGAGTCTGATTCGAGCCCTGAATTCATTAGTGAATGGTCCCCAGGGCTCCATGCTCTCACCCTATGTAGCCCCAAATTGGTCTGTTAGGATGTCAAATAAATTTACAACTTTCATTCACACGTTTTCTCACATTTTAAAATAAAAAAATTTAATATGGTTTTATATATGAATACACACACACACACACACACACACACACATATGGCAATCTACTAAGACATGTAATTTTATCTCAAATACATATACCTAGAGCAGAATGCATGTTCTTTTTTTAAGCTTTTTTGTATTTAAAATTGAAAAAGAAAAAAATGCGATAAATGAATAAAGCGTAATTGTGCACTGCCGACTAGTTTTTCCAAAGTGTAAACCAATTGCTCCAGCCTTTAAATCAAGAATACACAAAAAAAAGCAACAATTCTCTGAGTTGCAAGAAGTGTTCAATTACTCTGAGTGGCCTTCAAGTTGATAGTCAAGAGACACCATTATTGCAAAAGCTATTAGTTCCTATAGATTAAATTATGTCTGACATTCACCACCCCTAACCTCATTAAAATACCAGAACACTTTATATCATTCTCTCAGCTTTCTCGGCGGTTCCATGAGCGTTAAGAGAAACTCAACATTGTGAATTGGCAACTGATTAAATGGAGCCCAGGATGAGGTCCTGAAGTCTCTTCTATTTGGAGAAGACCCAAGTGTCTCACTTGAGTCCAGGTGTCTAAGGCTTTCTGTCATCTGAAAACATGATTCTTAGAGCAGGGCAGACCACATTATATCACTGATGGGGAAAATAACAGAAAATATTCTTATCAAGAGGAGAAAAGTGAAGTCATATGCCATGGCTAAGCCTTCGTGGCTGGTTAGCACAGAGCGAAGCCAACCACCTTCTTTCAATAAACTATTATTGAGCACATATAATGTGTCAGGCTCTGTAGAAAGGGAAGAAATAAGACAAATTTCCTGAACTCGGGGCCTCATGTTCTAGTTGAATAGACATACAAACAAATTCATAATGCCGTGCTGAAAATTCAGGAGCTGAATCAATAAACAAGGTGTATAACTTCACCCCAATTCCTCAAACTTGACCCACCCATCCCTTCAGCTTGTCCCACTGTGCTGGCATAAAAACACCCTCAGAGGACCACCGGGACGATTTGGTATGATTACCTCAGATAATTCAACATTTGCTCCAATTTTTTTTCAATTGAACAGTTTTTCAATTTCAATTGAAAAATACATGTGAAATTACAGACAACATGACAGTAATTCTTATCCTCATCTCTCAAAATGAGTCGCTGTTAGAATCTAGTCGCTGTTTATTTTCATTTTAAAGAAAAATAAGATGCTTATTTTATCGAAACGATTCTTATTAAATAATTTAAGTGCAAAAGACAGATAAAAGTAAAAGAAAGAGTCACTGTAGACTTTGCTACCTAAAAGCAATCACCAGTTAACTCCAGGGGTCACCACAGCAGCATCCTCCAAAAAATATAAACAAAAATGGAGGGGGACACACGGGTTGAAGGAGTGGAATATTTTATAAAAATGGAATTAGTCTGCTTCACATTACTTTGTTTCTGTCCTTTTAGTCACCCAGTAATTCATGCCTCTTTCCTTCTCTAATTTTTGTTACTAAGTAGTCTTACTAGTTTTTAACCCTATTTTGCTTATTTCCTCAGGTATTGGAGGCAGGGGACATTTTGTGACATATTTTTAGCTTTCTACTTCGGTTGCTCTTCACCTGCTATTCCTTGCTTTTTATGTCATATTTCCATCTCTCTGTGTATCTTCTGCTTTTGGCTAATTACTCCAGCATCTTCCATTTGACGGCCTTTAGACCCCTCTTTTAGCCCCTGTCATTTATTCTTCAAGATGATGGACATCTAGAATGCGCTAAGCATTGTGCTAAGTCCTGGTGTCTGTTGTCCATGGGGGAGATAGACATCAAGCAAGTAAACGAAAAAGCAAAAATATAATGCGAATCAATATGAAGTAAACAGCATGGTGTTCAGGAGAGAGTCAAGTGGAACCTCTTTTCGGCAGGAATTGCTTTCCTATAGAAGTGAGAATGAATGAAACCAAAACCCAAAGAATCGCAGGCCCAGCACTAGAATAGTGCCTGGTATATAGTAGCTGTTCAACAAATATTTGCTGAATGAATGAATATGTTAATATGAATATTAGAGAGAAGAATATTTAAGGAGAGAGACCTACAGGTACCTAGCTCACTGAACTAAACTCAGATTTTCTAATTCATTCTCCTTTCTAGTTTTAATATATCTTATAATAATATAATAATAACTACCATCAACTTTATAGCTATCATGGATTGACACTGTGATCTCTTTATATCAATATCTCAATTAACTCTCACAAAATTGTAAGGTAAAAATTTGTATGTGTGATATCTTTCTTTTCTCCATATAAGAAAATTGCCGCTCAAAGTTTAACTAAATTAGCCAAAGCTACAAAGGTATGGGAAAGAACTTGAAACCGAATGTAGGCTTGTCTTTCTGAAAAGTCCAATGATCTGTTTCTGGAATGTTCTTATATGATCTGAGGCAATCAACTGTTTGTCTTGGTCAAAACCCCCTGGGACACAACAGATGTGGGTAGTCTGTCCACCCACACCAAGATTAGGAAAGGAATTCTGAGAAACAGTAGTGAACACGGTATGTTGGAGTCTCAACACTAGGGCCAGGTATACCTGGATTCAAATTCAGGTCTAGACACTTGATAGGTGTATAATCTTAGGCAAATAACTTAATCCAAGTCGCTTGGGTTACAATACCTGGATCATGGAGATACATTCTTAGAAGGATTAAATGATATAGGGTAACTAAAATATGAAGCACTGTGCCTGACAGATGGTGGTTGTTTAGAATGTGGGTATAAAGATAACACCACGCAAGAAGTAGTTGGCTTGTGTGTGCAGAAGGAACTTGAGTGACTTCTTAGAAGAGGTGACCGATGAGCTGGGAACTGAAGGACGACTGGGAGTTTGCAAGGTAAAGAGAAAAGAAAAATACTCTGGATGTGGCGAATGCTATATGAAAAGACAGGAGGCAAACACTTTTTCCGGAAGCCACAGATTGCCATTCGACTTTTCTACATTCCCTTATGGCGATGTGGGGGCATTGGGATACAGCGTTTCTGTTTACAGAAATTCCGATGATATTTTTCAAATAGCTCTCATGATGACAAGGATTATGACACTAATAATGTTAAATGCTGATAACCATCCTTCTTCCTTTCCTAGTACTTTGGAGTCCCAGCTGGACCCGGAAGTTCAAGGGCAAAGGTAGAATACAGAAGCTGGGATGGGAATTAGTTGGAAAGAAAGGAAGGCAAACTGAAGTGTTAAAAAACATCTGTGAAGAACACTGGCAATTTGCTATTTCTAGCTCAGTTTAGCAGCCTTGAGGAATTAGAAGAGATTTTCATTAGCATTTTATTCCTCTATGTTCACTAGCACCATTTGGTAGGAATAAAATTTAAACCTTGCCGGCTATTCTCTTCGTTAGAATCGTTAAATGCTTTAGTTGGGGTGGAATTATTAAAAAGGAAAGTGAATGTTTCTTGCTGACAGCTCACTGGGTACCATCACATCACTCAGTCCTTCCAATTTTGTCATCTTTACTATTATCCCCATTTGCAAGGAGAGGGCGAATGCACGAGGAGGCAACACAGCTCGCTTGAGGTCATACAGCTACATAGTTACCATGCAGAAGACTATCTATCTCTCCTCATACATTACAGCCCATTCAAAAAATATGTCACCATCCATTGGCTCAGACTGGGTCATTAAACACATGTCCTTTACTTCCAATAAATTCTGTGCAACCTCCACATGGACCAGGGCCTGGGTAAGCGACAAATAGAAGGTCATTCCTTGACTTTTTCTTTTTGGACACATTTCATCACCATGCATGACAGGACCTGGGGTAGCATGCATTAAAAATCACATGAAAAAAAAAATAAAGAATTTAAAGGCTCAATTCTATTGTTTGTTTAAGTCATGGTAGCAGGGGAGAAGAAACCAATAATTCAGAACTCCGGGACAATGGACAGCTCCCAGAAAGCATGGACCTTGTTTAGGAGTGTTCTGGCAC
>CM053511.1:2195548-2211912 GCA_028627145.1 Eidolon dupreanum | reverse complement strand
CAAGACCTCAGGAGGGGCAGAAGAGAGAACTCCCTCTTGCTGACAGGGCAGACAAATATCAATGAGAGGAGATGAGGAAGAGAACGAGACTAAAGAAAATTTGCAGACTTACATACTCAATAACCATATGCTGAGTGAGTGAATTAATCATCCGACCAAACAATAAATCAATGAGTAAACACTTTCTATTCTTCCATTCTCATGGTTACATTCTCTTTCATAGACACTGTGTCTTTTGTTTTGATTTTACTAATCAATACCTCACTTTTATCTTTATCATAGCATCTTAAAAAGAAGTCAGAACTATTATCTTACCCTTCTCAGTTTGCTGACCTTCAATAGAGAATCAAAGTTCCTCTCTATTCCTTTTAAACTATCTGAGAGCTTTTATGTCCTTGAAGGTGATAATAATTAGGGCAGAAATATTGCCATACTTACTTCCAACTCTTCACACCTTGTATCTGAGAAACTATACTGAGCTAACACATCAGCTGGTCCTTTCAATTTATTAATCAAAGAATCCATCTGTTTTAATTGAAGCTCTAACAACACCACTGTTGAGGCCAGATGGACAAGTTGGTTCATAGCACGTCAAAGCAGCAGCATCTTTGAAGCCTGGTACAAGGACTTTCTGTTTTTTCACCCACGGATGGGGGAGAGTGACGTTTTCTCCCTGGAGAATCTACAATTTGAGATTCCTACCCTGAAGCCATTTAGCAGAAAAAAATATTACTAAGAAAATAAAATACCTAGCATTTTCACTCCCTTTTATGTCAATATTTTATGTGGGAGGAAGGTATAGGCAAAGAAGTCCTATGATAGAGAAACTTTGTTTAGATCAACTTTTTAAAATGGCATCGGGCATAGAATATCCTTAGGAATATGGGGTTCTTTCTGTTGGATTAAAGTCCTCAGTTGTAATGTCAAAGGGACATTTATGGAATAAGGATCGATCCTATCAAATCCACTGCAAAGTCCTTGTCATGTTAATATGAAAGTCAGATCGTGGAGGCCACCAAGGAAAGTCCATGTGGGTCTCCAGATGGCCTTCTTGTCAACCAGAATAGTTCTCGGCAGGAAGAGGAAGAGAAAAGAAAACTGAAGAACAATCATCAAGATGTTTCCAACCAACGCTCAGCTCCTAATACACTAATCTCACAAGATTCTGGCCAAGGATTTATTTATCCAACTACAATCATCGATCTTGGGACATCTTTGGGTGTATATTTAATCATTTGACATAAAACTTATAAGAAAAGTATAGTCTATGCCCATTTTACAGATGAGAAAACTCAATCACAGATAAAGTTATTTGTCTAAGGTAAAACAGTTACTAAGTGGAAGAGTTAGGATACTGCTTTCTAATTCTGATCCAAAACCACAAGAATTACCCAATAACTAGTAGAAATCATTATTATTATTGAAATAATTATCACACACTGTGCTGCGTGTTCTATTATGAGCCAATTACACTTTTTAAAAATAGTCTCGAAGCTCTCATTTAGGTCAATATAATTTATTTGTATTTATATCTTAGGATGGAATCGATAGTAGCGTATAGTATCTGAAATTTAGAAGAGTGGCTTTCGGGAGAAGCTGAGCGTTAAGCTCCAGAGGCTGGTCTAAGGTCCCTGACCTTGCTTCGATCACAGCAACTCTGCTTCTTATCAGCTTTGTGGTTTAGGATTTTAATTGTCATGAAATCAAAGTCTTCTAATAATTTAGAAGCGCTTTTGAAAAGCTCTGCTTTAATCTCTTCTCTAAGATGAATGTCGTCAATCTTTTCAGCTGTTCTTCTTGATTGATAGTTTCTGAAACCCGCTACCCTCTATTAACCTTTCTCAGCCTAGAATCCAGCCTGTCAGTATCCCACTGTAAGTGGGAATTTCTTCATTATTCGCCCACACGGATTGTGCGTCGGAGTGGCCGGGATTCGGACAAGTTCTCAAAATTCAAGGAGTGGCCAGGATTCGGAAAAGTTCTCAAAATTTAAAAATTCACCTAAAAATATTTCTTTGTCTACACCACTTTTTTTAGCATCACATCCATGGGTACTATCATTGCAGACATTCATACATGTCCCAACAAAACTGAAAACGACACAAAGACCTTTGCATTATTCTTGAGCTGACCACGTGATAATACTTTCCAGATGAGCCATTAGAGTCACCCTGGTTATAGCAAACTCATGAACGATGAGAAACACGACAGTCAAACATTCATAAAGGAAACAGATCATTAAAATGACCTGGGGCCCAGAATTCACAGGAGGGCTCTTAAGAATTAACACTATTTGGAACCCTCAGTGAATTGAAAGAAAGTGAGGATAAGATTTGAAATCCTGAGTTTGGAGAGGAGGAAGACCAAGACAAAAAAAAAAAAAAAAAAAAAGCAAAAATACATTTGTACTGCTTTTTATATTTACCTACATAGTAATAATATCCGGTATTACTTATTCGTATAGATATGAATTACTACCCGGAGTCCTTTCTTTCCGGCCTGCAAAGCTCCCTTTAGCATTTGTTACAGAGCCATCTCCCACAATAGGTACCAGGGGCAAACTAGACTCTCTTGGCTTTCTGTCCTGCAGTGAAGGTGGCCCATCAGAGACATTCAAAGTCAGGGACAAAGATGGCCTGTCTCATTCCCAACTCCCTAAAAATGTGTCGGACCTCCACTACGGACGTGCAGGGTCCCATGTGCCCAGGGGGAGCCCTCTCATTTGGCCACGCCTCCCCGCAGCCTGGAATGATCCAGTCGATCTAGGGTTGTTTAGGTGAACGTGTGAGTGTGACTTTCCAGATTCCTGGGCTAGACTGCAGTTTTTCAGAACCTGTATAGACACATCATCCCCTAACCTTTCCTCCCAAGCTCTTTGGTTCTCTATTGTTACACCAACAGTCATCTGTCCCCTCAGGCAATGGCAGCCAGGACAATAGCCTGGAAATATTTTCCACAAATACTCCCATCTCACTCCCCAGGACTTTTAGCAGTTAGTTAAAATAATAACAGTCTCCTTGAGCCGGTCTCACAAGGAGCCACCACACAGGTCGGAACCAATAGGTAATTACAATTTTTAGAGAAGGAGGTTCATTCTCCTCCCCACATACAGGAAATGCAAGCTGTGATTTTCATGGCGGTTACTAAACTTGATTGTGAAAAACAGGGCCAGGGTAAAATGCCACAAAATTCAACGTTCTCTGCAAGAATCAGCCTTAAAAAAAAATAAATAAAAATAAAAATAAAAACAGAGGCTCCTTGGGCGGCTGTAAACCTGAGGTTCATTTCCGGAGTCCCGAAAAGGTTGATTCTGACTGTCCCCTCCTCCCACCCCATTTTATCATTGCTTTCATGAAAGGGAAGTATGAGGAGTTTTTCACACCACCGTTTTCACTGGTATCCAGCCTTCGTTTATTTGCAAAGAAAATGGCTGTAAAGGAAGAAAAAGAATCATAGACATACTGCCTCCTGAATTCACAATGATCTTCTTCCTGCGTCGGGCAGCAGCGGCTGAGACCGTGGCTGACCCGGCAAACCTCTGCAAGTCACCAAGCCACAGCGACAATTTTCATTCCTGTTTTAACTGATGGTTTTTATTATATCGTCTTAAAGGTCTAGCATCATTTCCTCCTTGTAAAAATAATACAAACTCATTACAGAACAGCCACAAGATGCTCATATTTAGAAAGAAATGAAAACAATTACATCGAATAATGAACTATTATTCCTATCAGGAACCATTCTTTCTCCGCTTCCGTCTACGTGGTCAGGACATTTTCCACATCTAAGTTTGCGTCTTCTTATTTCCATTGTACATTTAGGTTTATGATGCATTTGAGTTCATTCTTATGTAAGATGCAGGCCTTGGTCTGGGTTCGTCTGATCTTATTTTATTTCTGTTTGCAGACAGATGTCCAACTGCTCCAATATCTGTGTTGAAACACTCTTCTTTTTCCATTGAATTCACTGTGTGCCTTTGTTAAATCCAGTGGACTATAATTTGACTTTATCATTACTAAAAATCAGTGGGCCTCTTTCTAATTTCTATATTTTGTTTCATTGATCTGTGTGTCTGTTCTTTCATCAATATTCTGTTGTCTTGAACACTTGTAGATTTGTAATAATTTTTGAAATAGGGTCGTGTGAGTCCTAAAACTTTGTTGGATTCATATTGCCAATATTTTGTTGAAGATTCTTTTTCGTTTATGTCCATAATGGTCTTTAGTTTCCTTTTCTTGTAATGTCTTTGTCTGGTTGTGGTACCCAGTGCTCAGACAATTTTGGTCACTTAAAATGAATTAAGAAGAGTTCCTTCTACCTCTGTTTTCAGGAATAGATTGCAGTAAATGAGTATTTCTTCCTTAAATATTTAATAGAATTTCAATGAAACCGTCTAGACTAGATGTTTTCTGTTTGTTAAATGGAAAAAAATTCTTTGTTCAATTTAATAGGCATAAGTGAATTTAGATTATGTTTTTCTCTTTGTACAAGTTTTGGCAGTTTGTGTCTTTCATGATTTTAGTCCATTCCATCTATATTATCAAATTTGTGGACACAGGGTTGTTCTTAGCATTCTTTTATATTTTTTGCTACTATATTTTCATAGGTTTGTAATATTTTACCAGTATAATATATCATAACACTTCACATAATACCATCGTTTTGCATTGTTTTCTACTTGCCATCTATAGGTAATGCTGTGGTAAGTGTTACATGACAGAGCATGCCACCCCAGATTACAATTATTTTCAGCTCAAGGCACTTAAAAAACAGCAGATACAAACTCTCATGTAAATCGTGCCCTCATTATATCAGAAGGAAAATGACATTTTGATCATTAGGGAGGGGAAATTGAGACCAAGAGAATTCTACACAAACAGACCTCATTGAAATAATTCCCATCTCCCCTTAGGATCTCCACATGGTATAATCACTTTTCCACAATTACCTCTCTGTGTTCAACTAATATAACAGTCCATAGGTTTCATCATTTCTTTGGGTCTTCATTTTTCGAATTGAAATTTGTTTGTTTTTCTCCTGTGACTCTATCTTATGTCAGTGTAACCTCAGACAACCTAAAAAGCCTAAGAGAGGTAAAATTTTGCTTCTCCCACATGAATGTTGATACGTACGTCGTTTCACGTGTCTGCATCGCTTCCTTAGATTGCATTGGGAGAACCAAAGATAAAAGATGTGAATATGAGCATCTTATGTACATTTCAAGTTTTCCCTTCCAAACTTATCAGTGTTAGAGTGCTACCAGCAATTTTTTCTGGGGTCATTCATTCTTTCATTTATTCAGCACGTTTATTTGATGTTTCATTACACTCATTAATAGCACCACCACTTCCAAACTATTAGGTTCTGAAACACTCATTGCAATAATTTTGACTTTCTTTGATTCTGGGTAAGTTTTGACTGTCTTTCCAAGTAGCATTCCAATTGAGTGCAAATCTAATTGATAAATTATCTACATCTATCTATCTATTTATCTATCTATCCATCTATCATCTATCTACCTACCTACCTACCTACCTACCTACCTATAGATTCAGTAGAATTACTTTTGTATCTATATTGTTTATACTGTTTACCTTAAATATGTATTTAATATATTTTAGCCCCTCCCTTGAAATATATGGTAGCAAATGATTTTAATTTTATTTGAAAGGTTTCTAAAGGTGTGTAAACTACAATCCAGGAAAAATTTTAGTAAAAAAAAAAAAGATGCCATCAAACGAGATAAGAAAGGTGAAAGTGCCCTGTAAAATATAAAGCTAAATCAGTATATTGTTATTAATATTTATCTTCTGATAATCTTCATGAAATTAGAAGGACTTTAAGGAATTTGGTAGTATTACACTATAATGAAAAATAGAAGCCGATAGCTTAGAGAGATTAAGTTACAGATCCAAGATCTTGGAAGAATAATAATTAGAGAATCTAATCCCCAAAGGACTTTCATTAACTAATATTCTATTGAATAAAAAGCATTTGCAGTGGGATATAAAGGTAAGTCCTACAAAGACATAAGGGATCCATAGTTAGTATACATAAGGCCCTAATTATGAGAAAAAAGAAACTACTTTGAGCTTTAAAAATCATCTTTCTTAGATAGTTGGGCAGAACAGGTGTTATTTGAAATAGAAAATAAAAATTTACTGAGAAGTAAGTTTTGATCAGTTGCCTCTTTAAATTTTATTCTTCAATTTCAAAATCATTCTTTAATGTATGATACTCTCTCTTATCCAATAACCATACGCTGTTGGGTTTAGACATAAGCCCCATGAAGACCAGTAACTTAGTGACCTTGCTCATATCCCCCCCCCACCAAGAATATTAACCAGACCCACAGCTGAAAATTACATACATAGTTTCTAGCTAATTAATAATGTACTCTGACCAAGAAACTTGACTTTGCTTCATATTAGAAAATTTAAAGCCAGAAGATTGGGATTTTCATTACAAGTTTGACATTTGTGAGCTCTTTTTTTTTTTTTTTTATCATTAGATCACTTCAGTTCATTTCAGAGCCTCAATAACAACACAAGGACTACCGGACACCTGCTGCGTGCTGAGATGCAGCTGAGGGCTGTGGTTGGGTGGAATACTGGGGATATACCATGTATAAACATCTGGATGAAACATGAACATGAGGGTAAATGCAAGTTTAATCTTCACAACCCACAAGAATCTAAGAAGGCTTCTTGAAAAAGTGATTTCTGATATGAATGTAAAATATCAAGTGGGAATCAGATAAAGAATGGAAAGTAGAATGTAGAATATATATAGAGAGAATGTATATAGCACATATATATATATATTCTATGTGTATGATATGTAATAAACAGGGATCAAATATATAAGAAAACATTTATAAATCAATAAAAGTTCCTTGATTTATCTATATTTATATCTATATTTATATCTATCTATATCTAGATAGACTTAGATAGATGTATGTATAGAGAGAAAGAAGGGGAAACGTAATATTTTATTTGTATTTCATTAAGTTTAGATGTTTGGGTGCAAAAAAAACATAAAATCTTGAGGTACAACAATAATTTAAAAACTTTTTAATAATAGTTATGTCACCTTCTCATTTTAACAACTTGAAAACTTGGTAAGAAATCGATCTTGCTATTTTACACAACAACACAACTTGAAAGTTAGAATGCTTTTCATCTTCTAAGCCCTTTGTAAATGGCTACAAATATTGCTTAAGCATTATTTTAATCTGCAAAAGTACTCACTAGAGGACACCCATTACTCTTGATTCATGTCCATTTTATTAGCTCCAGTTACCAGAACATGCATATAATAAGCTTTTGAAAAAGGCTTCCTAACCCCTGTAAACTCCGAGTACAATCTCAATTTATCTATTGGTATAAACTTGATATCTACTCTGTTTTGGAAGTCTTAATTTAATGAGCTGCATGAAACCACAGGCAATGAACAAGTGTTTCGTGTGTGACAGCCCATCAGATCTGCAGGCTCTCCGAGACAGCTGTATATAAAGAAGTAGAGATTTTTCCATTGAGGGAGTTGAACCATTTTCAGAGGAAAACCAAATATATCAGCCAAAGAGAAATACTCACAAAATATACCATGCAGACATTTTTCCCGAGCAAGCTCTCATTTCATTCTGCTTCCCTCTTCTCATCAAAAACAAAACAAAACAACAACCCAGCAACAAATTAAACCCTAAAGCAACAAGATTTTAACCTGCCTATAGCTTCTTCCTCGGGCTGCTAAGATTTCTGGCCTTGACCTCAGGTTTCCTATGTTCAAATTCTGGATAGTCTTCTTTCACAGTCATGTGACCTGAGTTTGGGTCAGTAACCTCTGTGGCCCTCGGTTTCCTTCTTTCAAAGGGTTACCACTGACATTGCTTTTTGCTTTGTTGCAGTACTTAAAAGAGAACCTATTCAGTACCCAGCACTTAGTGGGCCCTCAATCAATGTTAGTTAGCAATGGTTATTAGAATTATTACCTCTACTTTTCTAAACGTTGCCATCACCCTAAAAAGAACATCTCGCCCTTAATAGCAACTCAATAAATATTCACAGAATAAGTGAATGAAATTTAAGGAGCAAGGAATTGTGCAACCCATGCTTAAAGCCCTACCAAAAATGAGGCCATGTTCTAAGCCGGCAGAGGGCAGTCTGCAGTTGGCAGCGCGTGCTTGTCCCTGACGCCTCCCCGTGGACACCCCATGCGTTAGCCGGCCATCCTTCCGCTGCAGTCCTAAGGTAGGGTCTCCAAGCGAAGGTGTTTTCCCCCTCCACGTGGCGAACTGCTGCTCATTTTTTCAGAGTTAGCTCCATCACCGCCCGCTGCAAATGCCTCTCTGGCGCCTCCTGGTGGCGGTGTCTGGTTTTTCCTCGCGCCCCTGAGAACCTGCTGTGTTTCGTCATAGTTGACCTCGTGCTATCTGTGATCCAACGCTGCCCGCCAACGACTGTTTCAATTCCGTCACACCTGGCCACCCACACTCTAGGATGTCACCCCTAGGGTCACCAATCTTGTCACATCTTTCATGGGCAGGATGGCGTCCACCAGCAGGAAACGCCTTCTGCCTCTTCACCCCCAAACCTACAAATCTACAGCCATTTGTTCCAGCCCTTCCGCCCACCTCGCTGTTCACCCCGTTTCTGTCTAGTATGAATTCTCTAAGCCATTCTCGCCACCGAGCACATGAAGTTTTCAGAAAAACGAATCTCGTGACTCCGGTGCTCAAAACACATAATTAGTTTTCCATTTCCCTTAAAATAAATGCTCCATCTGTCATGTTAATACCGTTATAATAAGAGAAGCCACGTTTTCCCAGTGGACTGTGGCCCGGCTGGTCCCACTGGCAGAAGAGAGTGAGATATGGCTGGAGTCTGGATGGGTTCGAAGGAGAGAGAAGAGAAAAATGAAACAACACATGAGTGTTTGGGTACATATTTGGAGAATTTGAGGAAACTAAGTTTGCTTGCTATTTCTCTTATTGGCCAAGTGTGAGGTAACTTTTAAAATGAACTTGGACGTTTGACTGAGTCACCTGTCATATGTGCTTTTGTTGTATGTTGTTGGTAGTGATGACTCCTACACATATCATCTGTCTGACCCTTACCGGAAGCCTTGAGTTAGCTTCTACCTACTTTCAATTATACAGATAAGAAAATGGAGGATCTGCGAAATTCACCTTCTAGAATATAGGGAAGTCAGCTCTCGAGTTCATGCGCAGTGAATCCAGGGTTCGCCTCCTTAAACTATGCACTGTTAGTTAACATTAGGAAGTTTTAATTTTGACAAGAAAGGCTGGCATTATTTTTGTTTTTGCTTGTTAAGAACCTTTTTTTAAAACCAGCTTAAGCAGTCAGGGATGGTATCGCAAGCAGACAGGGGCATCTCATGGGAACCCAAGAAAGGAAATGCTTTGTAGCCTCAGGAGGGACTTGAACCAGGGACTGAGTCGTTGCCAGGCAGCAGCCAGCCCCTCTGAGCCTCTGCGCTCCCCACCTCCACCTCTCCGGCCCTCTCGCTAAGGTAGGCAGGTGTATAAAGATGTTCCTTTAAGACTCCAATCCCCTCATTAGTCAATCAAATGCTAATGTAGGTGCTGCTCTGAAGGGACTGTGTGGATATAACTAAGACCAAAGACCACAAAATAGAGAGATTGTCCTGGACTAGCTACCTGGGCCCATGAAGCTTTAAAAACATTTTTTTTTTTTCTGGCAAGAATAAAAGAGATGAGGCCACAAGAGATAGCAGAGGAAAGATGAGGCAGAGGGGGAAACGAGAAAGATCTGAAGTGTGAGGAGGACTTGTCCCGCCATTGCTGGCTCTGAGGATGGAGGAAGGTGGCCACAAGCCAAGGAATGTAGGCGGGCCTTAGAAGCTGAGATCCATCCATCCCTCTGACAGGCAGCAAGAAGACAGGGACTTCCTCTACCCAGAAAATTTGAAAAGATTTATCCATAGAGATATACACACCTCGATGCTATTTGCAACATTATTCACGGCAGCCAAGATGTGGAAAAAATTGAAGTTCCCTTTGATAGATGATTGGATAAAGAAGCTGTGGTACATATATACAATGGAATATTCTCAGCCATAAGAAGAGATGAAATACTTTCATTGGTAACAATGTGGAGAGATCTTGAGATTATCATGCTAAGTGAAATAAGTCAAAGAAAAGAATGAGAACTACATGATTTCACTCATATTTGAGATATGAAACTGAAAGTAACAAACAAACAATACAAACAAAAACTCATAGACATGGACAACAGTTTAGTGGTTACCAGGGAGAAAGGGGTGGAGGTAGATAGGATAAAAGGGGTCAAATATACTGTGATGGAAGATCTGTCTTTGGGTGGTGAACACAGTGAAATATACAGATGATGTATTATTGAACAGTACACTTGAAACGTATATAATTTTATCAACCAATGTCACCTTAATAAATTTAATCTGAAAAAGGAAAAACAACCAAACAAACAAGAAAACAGAGACTTCATTTCTACATTCACATGGAATTGAATTCTGCCAACCCTTGAATGAGCTCGAACATGGATTTTTCCCCAGAACATCCCAAATGGAACGCGGCCCTACCAATAACTCGATTTTAGCCCAGCGAGACCTGTGTCAGACTCTGAATGACCGAACTATGAGATAATAACTTAATCTCTTTGAAGCCACTAAACACGTGGTACCTCGTTACAGCAGTGAGACACGTACGTGTGTCTCTCCTTTTGCAGACTGCGTGTCACCTGCCCTCCACACCCAGGTGGCCTCCGTTTCTTTCGCACGCATGCCGTGGGCCATCCAGTTCTGCCTGCGGCCCTGGGCTGCATGCGTCTGGAACCTACGATTGAGTAAACCTGTTTCAAGAGCCCGATTCCAGATTTCTAAGAGAGGCAACATCACGTTTTGCAAGGCCAGTCACTGTACACCCCCTGGTCCGGGTCATTGATGATGAAATGGGGAAGCGTCGTGGAGAAGGTTGACAGCTCACTCCAGGACTTGGGAGAACAAATCACCTAACGGGACGAGGGAGGAAGTGCGTCGCTAGCACAGGAATTTAGGAGACATACATGGCGTGGAGTAGGTTAAATCTAATAGTGACGTAGGGCAGTACGAGATGCCGAGAGAAGAGGTCTGGAAAGGGCTCGGGTTGTCATATTTCTCCCCAAAGAGCTTAGGTTTGCGCCAATGTCCTACATCCAGGAAGAACTAAGATAAAACCCAGACCCTCATTAACTTGGATCGATGGGTCGGTCATAACAGGAGTCTTTTGTGCACGCGTGTACGTGAGCTCGTAGAAAACATATACATTTGAATATGCGCTCATGCTTCATTTTGCTGTTCATCAATTTTTTTCCCCATTTTTTTTCCACCATGTAGGATCAGCAAAATAAAATGGCAAGTGGAATAATTAAAAGCACAAGCACAGGTGTTATTTAATGGTACAGAGTAGTGACCCAGGGAAATACAAGTGCACTCATTTGAGAAACTTTATTGACAAAACGGGCATGGGAATACGAGGAAATTCAAAAACGCGGGTGTGGATCTGGGAAACTATGTGCTTAGCATTCTGTGTGAGCCTGCGAACGCTGGCTTCATAAATCCACACGTCCGGCTCTGTCATTTAAAGCCGTGCCTCTCGGCGAGATTGGCTGGCGTGAGGTCAGCATGCCTTGTGCTGGAGGTGCAAACACTGAGCAGACGATTACGGCTCCATGTTTTAAAACTCTTTGTTATCTATCGACACGCCCGCATGCTTGGAGTTGCACCTTCCATGGGCTATTTCTCCGGTGTCCTTGTCCCTGTTCCTCCTAGCAGGGCACCGTGTTCAGTGAATCGTGCCAGCCAATCATGAGAGAACCAAACAATTCTCCTCAGTGCCTCCGTCATCAAAGACAAGCTTCTATTTAACCATGTGATAAATAAGGCAAATCGTAGTACTTAGGTTTTTCATTTAGCTAATTCAGTACATATTTATTTAACTATCGTCTACCTGTCGAGGAGAGTTCTGTGTGTTGGTGACACATGGGTATATGACCCAGATTGCGTTTTTATTCTCATGGAGCTTTGACACATCAGATGGAGAGACGGAGGTCCCGTAACAGCTTGCGTACAGCTACATGGCTATGGTATCTGGAGACGAGCTAGAGCTCGGGGCTTCCAGCTCCATGGTCCCACCTCGAATCTGTCTGAAAGTATGTGAGGGAAACACCCTAAGTGAAAACCCGACTGAGTTCTGTCACCCTGCTCCAAGGCACTGCTTCTCTGTCATTTTTCTTTAGGAAAGAATTTGGCCACTTAAGAGTATATTCTGCCACTTTTAATGCCATAGAAATTGAATTGAATTATAAATAAAGAGCAGTGCTTACTGGTTTTGATGAATATCAGACCTATGTCAACAGATTTAAAATTATGTGAGCTTGAGACCCATAAGGACAAACGCCTACTGAACCGTTCCACCCAGAAACTATGGACCATCTTCTCAACACTGAGTTCATTACCTTTCCTGTCCAACCTACTCTGACTTGTAGTCTGAACATAGAATATAGACTTTTATATTCAGCAGTTAGCGAAGAGCTCATTTCTTTATCAATCATTGCCAAACAAGAGCCATAGGAAGCATTTGTCAAATTTCTACCATAAACATGTATTTCTTTTATCATGGTTTATAAAGAACTCGAAATTGTCATTATTATCCACCGCTACATACTAGACCAAATCCAGCCAATGAGCACCCAAAATAATAATTTGTAACTACTTCATCCTACAGACTTGCGCAGGCAGCAGTATAATTGCAAATCGCATTTATCACACTGTGGTTCCCACATCCCATCGTGAACATTATCTAATACTCAGAATCCCTTCACCAGACAAAACACCGAGTTAAGAGGCACGTGCTACCCCTTGCAATGTGCCTTCTACCGGGAGGGCTCTTGCCGTTCCTGGTTTTAGATCATCCTTAAAACAACTCTTGCAAATGGACATTTGAGTCCCCACTGCACAGATGCAGAAAAGGGAGCTCAGAGTGTGAATTCACTTCCCAAGATCACACAGTGTGTGAACCAGACCTTCCCGGTACCCAAATCTATTATCTTTCAACTACAATACATCTTCTTTCCTTCCATCTTTTCTTCTCTCCATTCTTTCCTCCTCCCCTCTCTTCCTCCCTCTCTCCCTCCCTTCCTTCTTTCCTTCCTTCCTTGCCCTACTGTGTGCTCGGCATCATTCTAACTAGACACATTAAGTTCTCAATCATTCTATGTACCTGTTGTCATTACTGTCACTTTTTAGATTTCTAGGAACAAATAAATCACTTTAAGGAAATGATGGGACAGATAAGAAATTAAAACATCCAACTATAAGTAAAAGAAAATCATACATTCCCTTAGCCTAAAAACCCTGAAAGTGAGTCAAATCAAGTTTATATGAGAGAGGGAAATGAGATAATACGTGGGTGGGTTTGGGGACACAGGTGGGGAGAGGTAAGACAGAGTTTTCAGAACTAGATTTCCTTATCACGTCTATGCCAAAATACACCGACCGCGTTGCACAAGTCATTAAAATCTAACTCTTCTAATCTGTCAAAAAATGAGCAAAAGCAAAGATTATGTCTGGCTTTGCTCACCCTTTTATCTCTATACTTGACAGAGTGACTGGCACGTAGTGGGGTCACCGTAAATATTTGGTACATGAGTGAGTGAAGGGAGGAGTGAATGAGACTGGGAGGGATCACTTCTGGCCACTGGATCAGCGCGGGCCTCAGTGAGGAACGCATTCTTTCTCCGGCCTGTGTCAAGTCCGGTTGTGAATAGCTTCGCAAGAAAGACATGGCCCCTGCTAGATAGAGGGACAAAAACCTTTTCAGATACTGAAATATGGTTCGGTGGAAAAACCATCTGAGCCATAGCGGGGAGAGAAGATTAGCAGGCCTTTCTTTCCAACAGCTGGATTATTTACCCGACGACCACGCTCTATTATCCCCTCGACGCAATTTAGAAGTGCAGAGCAGGGCTTTCACGAAAAGCAGGGTCAGCCTCCCGTGCAAAGCTTTCTGCTTCTGGAAATTGCTATTCACTCATCTTTTGTGATATCCTTCAGACTGATATTAATAAACAGCCACTGCTTTTTAAATTCTGTGTGCCGCTCTGAGAATATCGAGATAATAAGTAGCCAAGGTTCGCTGAGCAGTTTACTCTGGACCAGACACCATGCTAAATGCTTTACTCATGTCATCTCATTTAATCCTAAAAGCAACCCTATCCATGAACTATTATTACTATTTCATTTTTAAGATGAGAATGTGGTGGACAAAGACGTTGAATAACTTTTCTTGCCATTTCTACAACTATTCACCTCCTCTGTGTCCATTTCCCCACTGATAAGATGTGGGTACAAATTATAGTTCTTCATAGCATTGATGTGAGAGTTGCATGAGGAAATTTACCCAGAACAGCTAGAAGGCTGTCATTGCTTTTAGAATTAAGTCATTGGATGTTTGCATCATGCAGTAGACCTGCCCTCTGATTGTTCGTTCATAAGCTCACTCCAACCTAAAATTACTGTCAGAGGTGAAAGAGATTTTAGGATCCAGAAAAAATGTCATTTTATTGCACCCTGGGGATGCACATCAGCGAGGTACAGTTGGGCTAAGGGTGCTATCAGGCTGTGGCATATGCTGTCCCAGACATAGGACTGAGTGTATTCACACGGGAAACCTTATTTAATCTTCACAAAGCCCTCTGCGAGCTATTAGCAACCTTGACACGACGGTTAGAGAAACCGGCTCAGAAAGATGAAGGAAATTTCCCAAAGTTACGCAGTTAATGAAGGAAGGATACTCAATACTTTGATGCACAGCATTGCATAATATTTTTCATCTGAGTTGTAAGGAATGAGACACATATTGGAGATATTAACGATCACACTTAGGAAATTGGTTTTGATTATTCATATCTATTTTTAAATTACTCTACTTGATTTCCACATGGAGAAAATACTTTCAATATTTCAATATGGTGGTTTCTCAAAAACTTAAATGTAGAGGTGCTGTAGGATCCCGCAATTCCACTTCTGAGAACAGAAGTCAACAACAGTAATTCAAAAAGATATGTACAACTCTATGTTCACTGCAGCATTATTTACAACAGTCAAGATATGGAAGCAAACTAGGTGTCCATCGATAGAGCAAAGGATGAAGAAGTTGTGGTACGTATAAACAATGGAATATTACTCAGCCATGAAAAAGAAGGAAATCCTGCCAGTTGCAATCACATGGATGGGCCTAGAGGGTATTATGCTAAGTGAAGAAACTCAGAAAGGAAAAGACAAATGCCATATGATTTATGTGGAATCTAAAAAAATTAAATAAACAAAACAGAAATAGATTCATAGGTGCAGAGAAAAAGCTGATGCTTTCCAAAGGGGAGGGAGATGGAGAGATGGGAAAAATAAATGGAAGAATCATCTGATGGGACATATAAACCCCTCTGCAGGTCTAGTATATAGCCTGACAATAAAAAAAAAAGAAGAAATAAGTTAGAGACCCTCCAAACCAGCATTTCCCAGAGTACATTTTGCAGAATAGGCAGAAGAGTATAAGAGTTCAATGAGAAAAAAAAAAAAAAAAGGAAATGCTGTTCTCCTTCTCCTGAAAACCTATTTAAAAAGAATAAGTTGATCCCAGCCTGTTTCTAGGGACATCAAAGATCTCAAACCAGGTGATACTTTTATTGGAAAAAAAAAAACAAAAAAAAACAAAAAAACACAGAGATTTAAAAAATATTGCCTTCAAAATATTTTGAAAAAATAGAAATCAGCCTTCCAATTTTGTTTCCAATAACTAAGGTTCCAGGTTATGTATTTTAAGGATTTTTATTTATTTATTTATTTTTTGGTCCACCCTAAGGCAGGTGACAGGTAAGTTGTTCATACCTGTCTGAGCCTTCCTGGGGACTGTGAGAGTCTCACGGTCTCTGTTGTTCGTGTTACGCAGCCTCACACAATACAGGAGACAAAGAGAGAGAGAAATAACGAGAAAAAGAAAGAAGAAAAAAAAGAAATAAAAAGACCATAGTAGATGGTCACAGCCTATGTATTAAATGTTAAACTGACCGATAACTAAATGAACATGACATAGGCCTTTGAATGCATGATACGGCTTGTGCTCCAAAGTGACATAATATCTCCTGTCAGGGGCCTTAGTCATTTTAGTGCCTCAGCATCTCTGCTTGTCTGCCCTGTAAAACGCTCTATGATAGTTGCGAAACCGACTTTTAATTTGACCCTCAAACTGTCCATATTTGGACAGTATTTATCACATCTCTATTATGTAAATGAAAATGAAACCCAAA
>CM053511.1:2150031-2195048 GCA_028627145.1 Eidolon dupreanum | reverse complement strand
ATATTATTTCCGCTCTGTCGTTTTTCAGCTCAGATGGTTGCTGTATTGTTTGTGAAGGGGAAAAAATCTGAAGACTCTACAGTGCTCTTCTGGGAGAATAGGGTTCCTCTGGTTTATGTAAATCTGGATCACAGATGGTCTGCTTTGAGATACGTTTAGGGTACTGCTCTGCCTATCGGCATTCTAGAAGCTTCTCCAGGAGCTTAATATTCAAGGGGGCAAACAGGAAAGATTCTGCCACCCATGATTTCCTCTGGAAAAATTCATGCACAAATTCGTCTAGACATAGAACATATGGAGTCATTTGTATCCATCCATATAAACACCCACTGTCTGCTCAGACACACCTCTCCATACAAACACACAAAAGTGTGTGTGTGTCCCTCTATATGCCTGTGACACATGGTGGCCTTCATGGAGAATTGAGGGATGTCTACCAGGCCTTCTACTGAGTCCTTCAAGGTTGAGAGAATTTTGATAATTACAGGGCAAAAACATACCTGGCTACACAGCTTTCAGACTCAAGAATAGAGTTTGTAGATTCTAGCATCCAGTTTGGAACGGTGGATCTTTTTGAGGTTTTTTTTTTTTTTTTTTTTTTAGACTCTGCCCTTTGAATTTTTAGAAACTCCATGAAGCCGATGCAATGAGGTGTTTCGAAGCTGGTCCTCACTTTTCAGGACGTTCCCCACACCGAAATGGAGACGAGGGTAGAGACACCCTGCACGACGCTGCCCACCTTGTCGGCAGAGAGAGCGCTTCCCCCTCCCGGGTGTCTCGGCCCAGGCAAAGCGGAAGCCGTGTCATGCAAAGTCTCGTGTGATAGATGGGGCGTGTTCCTTAGCTTCTCTTTCAGGACGTTGCCGTCACTTGGGATGTGAGGATTGTCCCTTCTTCTCTCTTCCTCCCTTTCCCCAATTCTTCCTCACTCTCCCCCGCCCTCGACGACTGATCTCTTGCCCTGCTCTGCCCCAAGCGTACATCCCTCCCTTGGGGACTCAGCTGTTACAGTTGTCCCCCGCCTCCCTTATCCATGACGGGGGCATGCTTTCTGACCCTGTGGATAGTACCAAACCCCATACAGTATATATTATGTTTTCCTCCTATACGTCCATACCTATAATAAAGTGAATGGATAAATTAGGCACAATAAGAAGTTAATAACTATAACTAATAATAAACAGGTCGATTATAAAATAGACTGTAATAAAAGTTATGGAATGTGGTCTCGCCTTTCAAAACACCTGTCTTTCTGTGCTCACCTTCTTGCGATGCCGCGAGATGATACGATGCCTGTGTGAGGGGAGCGACATCGGGATTGGGACACGGCGTGACGCTACTCGCCACCAAGGTGATGGAACACGACCACTGTAATTTGATGACCGACCGAGTGATGCTCTTAGAAGCGAGTTGGCTACTGTGCGGCTGACAGGCAGGTGGCGTGCGCAGCGTGGGGGTGTGGGCGAAGGGACGGCTCGCGTCCTGCACGGGACGGAGCGAGAAGGTGCGAGGTGTCATCTGACTACTCATAACAGTGAGCCACTCAAACCCATGTGTCATTTATTGCTGGGATTTTCCATAAAACGTTTTCAGACCAGTTTACTGCAGGGCACAGAGACCGCGGTTAAGAGGGGAGGACAATTATACAGTAGGGCCACTGCCAGCACAATACCGGAGCCCCGGCAGTAGCTAAACTTTTCCTAGTGAAGCACCTAAAATCGACCGGTTCAGACACGCGTGTGCAAGATTTGTCCCGTGCTTAAAAGATGGAGGAGAAAGAACTAAATCGCAAACTAACCAAAGGTAGTAATTGATTTATTCAAAAAGGAAAATTCCTAGAAACTCACTATAGTAACCACCGATAAAATGAGAATTACAGTTTACAGGGCTTGACAGACCTTGGGTAATATACTCAGTAATCTAGGAAAAATTAAGTTACAAGTAAACTTAGCCAAGGACAATAGGCAATGTCGCTCAGATATTCTGAAGACTTTAGCACAATGAAAGCTTGCAATAAATAGTTTCTTATTGCACGATTTCACGTACCTGTGGAATCTAAAGACCAAAATCAACAACAACAACAACAAAAGCGGAAATAAACTCATAGATACAGAGAATATTTTGAGGGATGCTAGATGGGAGGAGGGCTGGGGAGATAGCAGAGAGGCAAAGGGATTAAGAGGTACAAATGGAGAGTTGCAGAAAAGACATGGAAATGTCGAGTGTAGCATGGGGGAGATGGTTAATAATATGGTAACAAATATGGAAGGGGAAGAAGGGTACTAGATTTAGTGGCGTGATCACTTTGCGAGTAACGTGGATCTCTGGTCACTGTGCTATACAACTGAAACTGGTATGTTATTGTATGCCAACTCTATTTGAAAAAAAAACTCACTGAATTGTACAATGTAAATATGAGCAACTAAAAATGACTTTGAAACCCAGCTACGATGGTGACTAGCCATGTGAGTGAGATTGGACAGTTTTTCTAGATATGTCACAGTTATATTTTTTAGGAACATAGATAATATTTACTTAATGATAATTTATAATAATGAAATGTAGTAATCACCATACATGTGTATATATAAGTTATATGAAAACCTCGAGATGTTATCAATACTTATTAAGTGAACGTGAGCTGGAAAAACCAATTTTACACGTCTCCTGAATATTAATGCATTAATACTATTTGCGATTACTATTAAGCCTCAATAACATGTCAAGGCAACTTTGCAGATGGTAAAATGTAACTCCATTATCACCTACAAGATAACTTTGACCTCTTCAGAAGTCACATATTAATTTATGACACTCACTCGTGTCTACGGAATTAAAGAGAAACTGCTTTTGACAAGAAGCCAAACAAATTTGGCCCACTTCATCATTTTGGTACAGATTTAAATTAATCTTTCTTCTCTTTGAGAAATAATTACTGTGATACATGTGTGCAAAGAATCGTTGGCAATATGAGTTCTTCTGGGGTCTATACGTCGGGAGATGGCTGACATTCCCTCTCTCCTTTCTCCAGGTCCCAATAAGGATGTGGCTAATATAACCAGGGTATGAAATTCAGAGGGAAATACATTTTAAACCATGTATTTTATTTCATTGAGCCTTGACAGCTAGCTGGAGTAAGCTTCACTCATTTGCTCCCTTTCCTCTTTTAATATAAGTCTGTATTTTTAAAGGTAGACAGAAGAAAACATAAGAGAGTAATCGACCCCTCCCCTCTTTTGCGGTTAAGTATAATTAAGCGGCTGTAAATGCTGCATAGCGCTCTGAGTACATCTGGTTCTGCGTGTCTTTCTACAACAGTGAGGCATCTATCAAAACAGCCTCTTCCTTTGTGCCTTTTGAAGAATTGAGAAAATTTAATAAACCCCATCACTGTCATAAAACAGCAACAATTTTGAAATTATAATTTACTCACGTAAACAAAAGACCAACGCAGAAGAACACTGAGGTCTCAAAATGGCTATTCTTAGAGTAGTTCATCTTTTTATGCAAGTGATCGAAAATAACTGAATTCCGTGGCAAAGGGATTTTACGTCTGACTAAAACACTGGTAACATAATATGCAGTTGAAAGAGGGTCTAAGATGGAAGAACCTGGGCTGAGGAAGAAAATGTCGTGAAGGTTGACCAGCACCTGAACATTTTAAACTTCAAAGACAGGCGACTGACTGAGCTCCATCTGTATGCTACCCGAGGAAACCAGATGGCTCCGATGCTGCATTATCAGCTGGCATTTTTCCGGGAGAACTTGCTGGGCTCTTAGTCAATGGACGGTGACCTGGTTCGCTCACTCGTTGACCTCTTGTGCTAGCTGCTGGTCCATCCTCTAAAAGTCACCTCATTTGCTTCAAACTGCACCTTCTCTCCATTAATCAGAAACAAGACAGCAATTTTAAGAAAATGGAAAACCCTTTCATGACTAACTTCACAGCCCTGTGAATTTCTTAGAATGCTTTTATTGGAGAAATTCATTTGGCCAAAAGAGAAAAGATGCAACACAATAAAATGTGGCGTTGGGATTAGTAAATTAAAGCTGGTATGGTTTTTACTCCCTCAGCGTCACCCCGGCACTAACAGATCCCTGCTCTCAAAATCTGGGGGTCTCATGGCTTTCTCACGCTCGTTACTATTGTGAATGCTTGCCTGTCAATCATATTAATTTCAGAAAGAACCTTGAAAAAGCTTTCTAATCAGGCTTCGCAGCAATATTTTCGTATATATTGATTTAATTCATTTTTCTCATGTCCTTTGTTGCCATGGGATTGGTATTTTGGGTTTAAAATGGAAAATCAGCATACGTCGCTGATTTTTCTCAGTTGGACGCTTACCACCTGTGGTCTTAGCATTGTTTTTATTTTCCAGTCTGTTTTATCTACATTTCCTGAAGCTACATATTTACGGAGTCTCTCATTGGAGTGCCTATCTTAAAATTCATTGTGTATGTTATCTATTGACTATCCTATGATATTTTTAAACATATTTTGCTATTTTGTAACCATAAATGTAATAAAAACATTTTTGGAGATTCAGAAAATGGGGATTTAGGAATGGAAGGAAAGAAGGGAGAGAGAGGGAGGGAGAGAGGGAAGGAGGGGGGAGGGAAATTAAGAGAAAGACTTAACCTCACTCTCACGAAAATGAAATGACTTAACACCTTGGTGGATGAACTCACAGACTTGTCCTTGTGCCAAAAGTATATACAGAAGCCCATTTACTACGTCTCTAAATAACTAAACGTCATAAATCAAACTAAGAAACTGACAATAAAATATATTTTTTCCTCTCTTCACAGATCCAACCAAACAATGAACTAGTAGTTCTGATTCAAATATTAAAACCTCAGGATCCCAGGAGTTTTTCACCTTAATATGGTGAGAGTCTGTCGCTCTCTCTTACCCCAGCTCTGGCCTATTCCCCAGGGGCGTCACACAAGCTTGTCCCCAGCTGGCAAATTGAAATCCCACTTGTAGACTCCCAGACAGCTGTCTCTGGGTCCACTCTTCATGGCACAGTGTGAAGGGGTGTGAAGGGGTCTAGAAGCATTTAAGCCAGGACTTCTAGAGTCTCTCAGAACTTGGACATTGTCAGAAGGACAAAACGTCTCCAGGTGGGCACTTCTCCTTTGTTATGCAGACACTATTGTGGACAGAGACACTGCCTAAGAAAAGCCCAGGGCAGGGTCCTTCTTTGGGGGGACTGATGCTTGTTGCTATGGCAGCCGAGTGCATTTTCTTCCAGGTTTTCTAAGGACACATTTTTATATCATTGTAAATCACATTATATATGAGACTGTATTTTGATCCATTAAAAAATCACTTCTGATAGCACTGCATATTTTATTAAACATTTTTTATGGCTGGCATAGAATACTTCAGTAATCCAAATTCTTGTTGTAGAAGATTTAAATTATCCACATTTTTGTCAGGTGTAAATAATACCGACACAACTACATGATGTGCAAAGAAGCCCTTTCATGTGAAAAATTTATTCAAGGTAGATTTCTAGTAGTTGTCTCGAGGAAGGTGTAGAAAGTAAGAAAGTTAAAATTAAGAAAGGTTTAGACAATTCTTCCAAGAAGGCTGACTATGAGAGAGCAAGAAAGAAGTGGATGATATTGGGGAAGGAACTGGTGTCGAGATGGGTATTTGACGTGTGTGTGTGTGTGTGTGTGTGTGTGTGTGTGTGTGAGTGTGTGTGTGTGTGTGTGTGTGTGTGTGTGTGTGTTGTTACCTGAGGCTAATGCAAAGACACCATTAACACTGAAACCCTTCATGCGTGGGGTGGGAGAGGCATCATGAGGTCATTGAAAAGGTAGAATGTAATGAGGTCTGAAACTCAAGAGGGAGCAGTTGCCCTTAGCCATTCCAGAAGTAGGAGAGGAGGTGCGAGGCAAGCAACCCAAGCGTTTTTCTATTTGTTCTCAGGAAGTTCAATCAGAGTCCCAAGCACAAAAGCAAGTCTTCATAAGAATTTAAGTGGCCATTGAACTGGAGTTTTATTTTCTCTGTGAATAGAGCTGAGGTCATCAGCTGAGACTAGGACAGAGAGATGAGAGGTCTAAGGAGCGGCGGGGATATCGAAACCATCCATTGTGGAGAAAGGAAGAAAATTCTGGTTAAGGAATCTCTTTGGAGTCATCTCTTTGTGGGCGTGGGGGAGAGAGAGAGAGACAGAGAGACAGAGAGAGACAGAGAGAAACCAGACAGACAGACTGACTGACATTAGAAATGCAGCAAAGGACTGGGGAATTTAGACAATGTTTGTAATCGTGAACTGAAAAAAATCTCATTTTGATCTTTTATTTTTTTAATCCCACTGAAAGTTTCCTAAAAGCATTTTTTTTTTCAATTTTCCAATACATCCCTTATCCCTCTTATGTCCTTAATCACTTTATAAAATCCCCTTGTGTCCTTATTGTGGGTGAAATTTTGTTTTCTCTTGAGGACCATGAGTGAGCTGCCACCCTACAGAGTAGATGCTAGTCATCCTTCTGTTCTGTAAGCCACATATTCAGGAAGGTGACATGTGAAACCCTGTTCTTGTACACTAGCAAAGACAATGGCCAAGGTGCTTGCTTTACTTCTAATTTGCCACAAACAAAGGCACTATTTAGAGAAGATAAGTGTTGGTGCAGTTAAAAAGCTATGCTATAAATTAGCTGACTTGCTTCTATTAGCTTCCCATCCCATGGGAATAGAGTCATTGGTGATTATTAAACCATGAATGTGAATTTGGTTAATGTCCTCACCCTCCACAATGGCAGCTCGTGTACACTCACTTCCTGGTCCTTGAGAGTGGTTTTCAAGCCAGCTTTGAACCCTACGGTGTAGGGAGGGCTTAAACATCAATAAATCACAGAGACGTTTTCATGCATTATTGATTTTTTATTGTCAGTTACTACTTCATTATGTTTAGGGAGTTTATTATTTATAATCACAGCTAAGCCACTCGGCAAGGTTGCCACAAATCATCCTAGTGCCTCTCCAATGAGCTGTCTCGCTCCTTATGGCCAGTCTGGGAGTTCACATGATCATCTTGCACTCCTAACTTAATTTCAAAGTACACCGTGGACAAAACACTGTCATGGCAGAGAAACTAAGTGCTTCCCTTTGAATAAATGCCTCAAGGCTTTACCATACTAAATTATAAAACTGCAGGATTCCAAGAGTCAGTTCTCTAAGTAATGAGTCGAAAAGACCTTAGATGTTCAGGCTACACATCCTGAAAGGGGGAACCTAATTTGTGTTGTTGAGAAGAAATTCTCGGACGTCCCAAAGCACTCACTAACGGGTCAGAAAACTTAAAAGACCCAGAGAATGTGTGACTCAGGGGACACAATGGATGTTTTAAGATTTCCGAGGATTTGCGTACAAGATCATGGCTTAGACTTCTTTCTTTGTATTCCAGAATGGAGCAACCAAATCATTAGATCAAAGTTATCAGAACACGACTTTTTTTTTTTTTTATCACCATGAGGAGGGGAGTTTCTAGTTAACAGAAAGAACACCAACTTTCTAGAGGCAGAGATAGAGATAGAGATAGAGATAGAGAGAGATAGAGAGAGAGAGAGAGAGAGAGAGAGAGAGAGAGAGAGAGAGAGAGAGAGAGAGATTTGTTGAAAGGATTCAGGGTTGCACCACTGTGGAGTTCTAGGCAGCTCTGTAAGGCCGTGATGTAAAGTGGGGGCAGAGTGAGGGCAGCCTGGGGTCTCTAAGCATGAGCTGGAAATGAATGAGGATAGACTGAAACATGTATCAGTGATTTTTGCCCCTGACCTTGGTAACAGGTGCATCCTGGAGAATCTGGTACCCTTCATCATCAACCCTAACACACCCACTCCTGGCTCAGGAGTCAAAGAAGCTGAAGGACAAGACAGAAGTTGCCACTGAGCTTAAAAAGGGCTCTTGTTTCCTTTCTGTCCTCCAAATGTCCCATGAATCCCTCATGGGCCATCCTAAGAGAAAACATCAAAATCGGGATTCTGAGAAATGTAATTCAGTCTTAGCAAGGTGACACATCACAGAGCTGCCAAGAAGAGCAAGTTCCAGCTCAAATAAGAAGAAAGATGATGTGAGGGGTATTTAAAATTATAGCAGTTATGCCCTCATCATTAGATCTGGATGCGCCTACACCATGAAGAAGTGAGAAGACCCCATCTTCAGACGTGTGAACAAACACTCAGCTAGATTTAAGCAGGCCATCTCGTTGGTCCTCTCTCTCCTTGGACTAACAACGTAGGCGCCTGATCTTCAACTTCCGCCACAGGCTGAATGGCTTCGCTGGTGCATAGACCTCATTCCATCCGGGATTCGATCACATGGCAACTGTTCTCCCCCTTTTCTCACAGACCTGCTTGTATCTCGCTGGCATTTCGAGCCTCTGGCTCCATTCTCGAGTGTGGAGGACCTGCCTGCGCTCTGCACCTCCTTAAGGCACGCCATTTCCATTCGCACCTGCTTTACCGACCCCTCCACTTACTCCACCTTCATCTCTCCATTTCATGGCCCTCTAGTTCCGGTGCAGTCAGAAATCTTGGAAGTGACTCTCACGAGGTTAAATCTCACAGAGCCTTCGTTCCCTCTGACAGACTCTGGACCTCTTAGAGAACGATGACACGTCCGCCGGTGCTCCATGCAGTTGGGTTTTCCCTGGGACGGGGCGGGGCATCCCTGTCCCAACTCTCTTCTGCTCTTCGCCATGGCAATTTCACAATTCCTTTTTAACTACCATATTGATTTAACAAATGCCTTAAGTGTGTACTGTGCATTAAGCACTGAGGGTACCAAGTCGTCCTCAAGGAATGCACTTAGGACAGGGGTGGCTCAGTGAATAAATTATTACTGTAGCTGTAATTATCAAGCTTAATACAGGACTATTGAAACGGAACTCGGAGATGAGACACTTAAAACAAATGGTTGGGGGTGGCATGGGTAAAATTATGAATCAGAGGAGGCTTTTCAGCAAAGTGTCATTAGTCTGAGATTAAAATGGAGGACTAGATCGGATTCTTGACAAGAGAAATACATGTGGAAATCCATACAAATATGAGAAAAGACATGATTTTCAAAGGTGTGAAGATGAACATAGGGGAATAGTTAAAAAGAAATAATAATGCTATAGTCTTTGAGTACTTATTATTAACTAAGCACTCTTTTAAGTCCTTATGTGTATTAACTAGCCATAACCTTATGAATATATTCTAGTATTCATTTTCTTCATCCTCATATCATTGACGAGAAAACTATGGATCACAAATTTAAGCAAAAGCTTAAATGGCAGATCCAGAATAGGAAACCACCTTCCCACCCCCATCTTGACTCCGGAATTTGAGTTTTTAACCATTGCACTCAACTTATTGTACCCCAACTTCACAGGAGCTGTGAGGTCCAAGCCCTTGAGTTTCAATCTTGGTAGCAACAACCAAGTGATTTCAAAATGTAGAAGAATGTGATCAGATTTTCATTTCTACATTTTTTTAGTTGTAGAGCCCAGTATCATCCGGAGTAGGGAGGAATTAAAGGCAAGGACCTCAGACAAAGGGGTCTTATCATTTAAGCCAACAATAATAGAGGAGCTCTAGAGAATGAGAAGGACAATGAGAAGGAAAGGTTAAGAGCTATTTAGGAGAAAGAATAAATAGGGTCAGTGTGCAGACCAAGGAAGAAGCAGTAGGTGAGATGATGCAGATTTCCCACCCTACGGACCTAGTCTTTAAGATGCAGAAAACAAAAAAAAAAAAAAAAAAAAAAAAAAGAGGTCAGGATGCAGGAAACCATTCTTTAGATTGTGGACATTGAGTTTCACTTAATGCAGACGAAGGTCCTTGGAGGTATCCTGAGCAGAGTGAAACATGCCACATTCAAAGATCAGGAGGTGACCTAATCGAAGGCTATGATTCCAGATTAATCAAATATTGCAGATGGGGAAGCATCACCGAATCCCCGCCTATTGCTGACCTCATTTTCCTCTGTGACCTTGGCTTTTATGCTACGGGTGGAAAATCCTGCCCGATTTTACACAAGCTGGTCTCCGCCCTGCAGGGGACTCCCCACGGCTGCAGACACTGTACTGTAGAGTTAGCAAACAAATGAATCCTGCTCGGAATTCCAGCCTGTTATTTGTTCTCTTAAGAAATTCAGAGGGAACGGAGATGCACTCAGCTAATAAATATGTAAACCAAGAAAAGAGCCTGCATAATTATTCATTACTCTCATCATGCATAACTCAGTCGGAGGGCCCGGTTCATTCATTATCCTGTAAGCATTGTTTTGGAATCATTATTTGTGCAGTTCTGAAACATTTTTTTTTTAATTGACTAATCTATTTTGTCTGCATTTTCATGTTTTCATTTATTTTTTTTTCATCCATGGTGACATGCCTTATCGAGGAAATCCCTTCTTCTTGCTAGATTTTGGTGTGATTCTTGGTGGCCTGTGCCAACTCTGAGTTGCCCAAGGGGTGGATGATACTACGTTATAACCCCTCCAAATCATATTTACGCAAAAATAAAATACAACGACAAAACATTATTGATGGCTGCGCATTAAAATCCTGGGCGTTATTAAAAAAAATGTATTCCTGGTCTCGCGACCGTCCCCTTTAAAAAGTTCCTCAGGTGGTCTGATTATAAGAAGTTTGGGAAACCATGAGTTTAAGATTATGTTGGGTCTTAAAACTGCAAAAGGTTAAAAATATAAACTATTAATCATCTGTCAAAGATAAGAAACGGAGGGATGCTGTAATTAAGAATAGAATACTGGGTCTGAGCATCTCTTTGCAATGCAGAATCTCTGATTTTTTTTCTTCTTCAGACAGCTCTGCTTTGCCAGCATTAATTAGGAGTAGTAGTAGTAATAATAAAATGAGAAGATCGGCATGTAATTATTCAAGACCTGATACGGACTATTATCTGAAATTAATCACCCCAGGCTTCTAAACAATCTAACTGAGCTGCTGTCGATGGAAATTGCACCTTTTTGCTAAAGACTGACAACCTGATCCAGGAGAGTATAATATCTAGAGTTTCTATTACAAATCACATCACCTCAGTCCTCTAACAGACAGAGGACAAGAAGGTAAGGTCTCGATAATTTCATGGTGCATAAGAAAAGCTCCTCTTTAAATCTCTAAGTTTGGAAATTCTTGAGAATTTATCCCAACTTTTCTTTTCTGTTTCTTGAAAACATCCATCACAAGCCAAGTTTACACACGATCCCTGTATTCTCTCAGAGCCCTTTGCATTAATTATTTATTGCTGCATGTAATAATAGTCAGGGTTCAATGAGAAAAGCAAAACCACAAGGGACAGATAAAAGGTACTCCTTACATGGAGTTGGGTTACATAATCATGGAGCTATTTGGGCAGCCTCTGGAAGGCTGTGTCTCCAAGTCTCATGTTAGCGATTGAAGTCCTTGTGAGGCAGGAAGTCAGGAAGGCAAGGACGAGGCTGGACCCCCACGTGCATAAGCTAGAACGCCCTGAGGATGGACTGCAGCATGTGTGCCCCCTGGGTGAGCCAGCCGGTCAGCAGCAATCTACGGCAGTTAGAAAATTGCTAAGATCTTTCTTCTGCCTTCCAAATCTTGCAAGACTCTCCCTTGTGGCCCATCCTAACAGGAAATGCATAGGAAAGGGAATTCTGTAAGATGCAGACCAGTCCAGCCAGACTGACACATTAAAGAGCCATCCTATGATAGAAAGAAAGCCTTCCAAAGTAGTGGCTTAAAATTATGAAAGAGTAACAGTGAATAAAACTGCTATACTTCTCACGAGTGCGTGGGTTACATGGGGGGTTCTGGTGAGGGATAACTCAGCCGGAACCGCGTGATGTAGGATGTGTTGCCCTCATACCCCAGGCCTAAGCTGCTGGCGTCTCCCCAGGTGGTCCGTCTCCCACCCTCCAGTGGCCGTATGAGCCCATTCAAATGATGATCATAAGGAACACACACCAAGGGGCGGAGACTTTTTGGTTTCTGACAGCAGTGCCTTAATATTCTATTGGTCAAAACAAGTCACGTGCCCAACGTTCCTTTGGAGGGCTGGGAAAATACACCGAATCTTCACGGGAGGAGCTGCGAACACTGTGTGGCCATTCTGCCCTTCTCTGCAGTCACTGTGACAATCCTCCCCACGTCCATGGCCGCAGGGCCAGCCCGGGTCCACGACTGCGAGATGCATAGAGAACTACTCAGCTCTCACCCGGGCTCCCTTCTCTTCTAAATCGTTTCTTAAAAAAATGGGCTTGACAGCCTCAAATCTGTGTTTTAGAAAAATTTCTCTAAACACTTAAAATGTAGCAGGAAGAACCAGGAGGCAGTGATGTTATTCCAGTGGTTTAGATTAGGGCTGGCAACTGTGGCTTGTGAACACAACTTGGCCTGTTTCGCACTGCTTCTAGCTAAGAGTGTTTTTTACATTTGTAATGGGTTGTAAACAAAAGAAAAAAAAAAGAAGAGAAATGCATGACGGAGACCTCATGTGATGAGAAAAGCCCTTTACAGAGGAGATGTGTTGACCCCTGACCTACAGCTACTTGTTTAGTGAAATATAATCCTAGGAGATCCTAAAAACGCTGCGAAAATTCTTGAACTTTATATTAGTATTATAGTCATTCGAGGGATTTGTGCAGTGAAAATGAGTCTATCTATTGATGCAGTTGGAACCAGGATTCTAAATCCAAGAGAAAAGATATATAAATATGAGGAAAGAAGAATGCAACCTAGAAGCAATTAGGAATGACCAGTAGCAACAAACGTACTGAGCACCAGGTTTTGATTTCTAGATACTATTTCCCATGGGAAAAAAAAAAAAATGAGGGCTCCTTGCAGAAATGATCAATTTTAGGTCTATGGTAAGAAAATGATAAGGTAAGCATAGGACATCTTGTGCCGGAAAGAACAGAAGCTACTGAAGACTGATGGGAACATTTTGAGTAGATGGAAGTTAGTTTGAAGCCCAAACCCCAGCCACATAGAGAAAAATTGAAACAATAATCATAATAAAATGATAATAATAATGTTGTAACACATTGAATTTAAAAATTCAAAAGTCTATAGAAATACTCAAAATAGTGGCATGGATCCTGGGAGGAAAAGAGAAATCTCATCTTTAAAGGAGAACGAGTGCTTATCAATGGGGAAATAGTCATAAAATTAGAAACTTATCAGCATTTGTCGGGGTTCTCCCAAGAAACAACCAATAGGATATATGTCCATATATTTAAGAGATTTATTGTAGGAATTGGCTCATACAGTTATGGAGGTTGGGAAGTCCCGAGATCTACCATCTGCAAGGCAGAGAACCAGTAAAGTCAGTGACATAATTTAGACCAAGGCCAAAGGCCCAAGAAGGGGGAGAGACACAGGCGTTAAGTCTAGGGGGCCTAAGACCAGGAGTTCCAATGTCCAGGGGCAGGAGAAGATGGACATCCCAGCTTTAGAAGAAGGAGAGAGATTGCATCCTTCCTCTGCCCTCCTGTTCTAGTGGACCCTTGACAGACAGCAAGGTGCCCACCCACGTGGGGAGAGTGGACCGTCTCTGGTCCATGGATTCAAATGGCAGTCCCTTCCAGAAACACCTCGCAGACATGCCCAGAAGCAGTGTTTTTCCAGCTGTCCGTGCATGCCTTTGCCCAGTCTAACTGACACAGAAAATTAAACATCATATCATCCTACCTTAATTATCAGCGCAGGGAGATATTTCTATTTTCAGGCTCTTCTATTTCAGGCAACTGATTTGCCTAAGTGATCCAAGTAGCAGAAATGTATTGGATTTTCAAGCCTAAGAGAGGTCCAAGGACAGTTTTGCAAATTACTGCTCCTGTTATTTCATTGTGGTTAGATGATTGCTTTGAGCTCACTTACCACATCTATATTCAATATGCGGTAATACTTATTTAAGCATTGCTGACTGTTTTAAATGAGATCGTGAATGTAGAAGTTTTATAGGATAGCAAACAAATATAAGGTGTTATTTATAAAGACCATAAGGGTTAGTTTAAGAAAGTATAAATGAAGCCTTAGTCCATAAATAAGGTTTCACAATAACCTGAGAACCTAGAGGAAATTAGCACAAAGTCATAAACTCTTACTCCTTCTCTCTCTTTGTCTTCCATTCTTTCTTTATTTTCTCTTTCTTTATTCATGTTTATAGACATCCCTCAGTAGCGTGGCATAATGCAGTGCCCACCACTGTGGGAAAAATCAGTCTGAGAACACACACAGAGGCGATTCTTTTTCTTCTTCATTTATGTCGGTTTCTACTTAGGCATTGTCAAATTCATTGCAGGGGAAGGTTTTGCTGATCTCAGACTTTCCACACACGAAGGTGGCAGTCTGCATTCATGAGACTCTTGCAGCCACCCAGAAGGCCCGGCCCGCCAGCAATGATAGATGGACCCACATTGAACTTTCCATGCTCCTTTCAAAGAGCTGGGCATTTCTATTTCTCTCTTTTTTTTTTTTTTTTTTTTGACCAATGTTTGCTCCTGGTAAAGAACTGCAGTGTAGGAGATTTCTTGATTTATCTTGTGCTTTCTCTCACATTTTTTTTATTATTATTTCTGATGCTTGTGGTGCAGAAATATGGATTGTCACTTCGACATCAATATTTGAAATTTTGAAAATCAACAATATGCCCACAGCGAGAGAACGAGCGATTAGAGGGGATAGGGCATCTTTGTTGTGCTTCGATATTTCAATAATAAAGGAGAGAATGAAATAATTGAGTTCAATCTGTTTCTCTCCAGTGGTATCATATAAAATTGTGTTTCAAGGGAACACATTACAACCAGACACACTGAGTTTTTGAAAATTAATCTTCTTATTGCTAGGACTATTTGCAGCGAACAAAGAATCCTTAAACTCAGACACGCTATTTAAAAATTCAGCTTGATTTTATAAAAACCGATCTACACAGGAGTTCTCATGAAAAATGAACCGAGGAGATCTGCGTGCCAACTTTGTAGATTTGGGTTGGCTTAGAAAGTCACAGAGAGTTCTCTGCCTCCGACGCATTTTCCACATACCCCGAGCAAGATTAATCTTTTAAAAATAAATCCTTTATCATCCCATTGCAATCCAAATCTCTCAGCTAGTTCTTCTTGTCATCCCTTCTGAAACTAAAGTGATCTGCTGTGGCTCAGATTTAACTCTCCGAATATATCATTCAAGATGACCATCCAGGCATACTTTACACTCCCATGGCACCGGTCCCTCTGCTGTCCCTCTGACATGCCAACTCGACTCCTATTGATAAAGTTCCCATGTATAAAGTTGGGTTTATCTATAGTAAAAACCCACTTACCATATGCCAGATATTATACCCCAAGAGTTTTAATTCTTATAACAACTTTACAAGATAGATGTTATTATTACTATCTTGTACAGATGGGGGAAAAAAAAAAAACAAGGAACAGAAAGGTTTATTTTCCTAATTCACAAAACTCGCCAATTGCAGAGCTGGCATTCAAACCCAGGCTGGCTGTCATGCAGGTCCCACATTTTAGTCATTGCAGTGTGCAGTGTGACTGACAGAGTCAGTCAGTGGGAGAAAAAAGAACCCTACATTTGGAATTCTAGTTCTGGTTATGCCATTTAGAAGCTATCGAGCTAGGACAGACTTGCTTTATAATACTAAGATTGCTGTCTGAGCAAAGGAAATTTCTTATCAATCAACTTTTTGGCATGGTGTGAGAATCAAATGATATGATGTATGAGGAAAAAAAACACAGGAAACCAATGTGGGAGCAAATATAATAGACTTTTCTTTCTCTCTCACATTTTCTAAATGATATTTAAAAGTGTTAAAAATTATAGCACTGTTTGAGGGGGTTATGAATGCATGTAGAGAAAATATTTAAGAAGATGCTATTATGAATATGGGAGGATAAAGGAATATGAGTGGAAATAAAGTTTCTAGGTGTCACTGGCTGGTAAGAAGTCAACACCAGCGTGCAGTGATAAGTTGTGGATATACAATGTTATTCTAGAGTAACTGCTAAAAAAGCTACAGGAAGGCACATACTCAAAAGTACCGTAGATATATTAAAATGGGATCCCCCAAATATTCAAGTCACTGAAAGAGTGACACACACACACACACACAAAAAGAACCTCTGGAGAAAACAAACAAAAGTTTGAAATATAAAATGGCAAACTTAAGCCCTAACACATCAATATCTATGATCTATTATCTATCTATCTATCTATCTATCTATCTATCTATCTATCTATCTATAATATGTAGAATGTCTAAGTATATCAATTAAAAGGCAAAAACTGGGAAGTTGGGTTAAAAAATATGAGTCAACTATATGTTGTCTGAAAGAAACTCATTGAAAATATAACAACATATGTAGGTTGAAAGTAAAAGAATAGAAGAATGTTCTTTTACTCTTCAGCATAAAGTAAGACAATATTAATTTCAGATAAGTTGTCTTACAGAGCAAATACAATTATCAGATGCTGAGAGGGACATTGTGTGGTGGCAAAGGGTCAATACACCAAGAAAGTGGAGAAATCATAAACGTGCAGGTGTCAAACACAGAGCTGCAGATGGGGGGAGCAAAAACAAATGCACGTGAAGGGAGAAATGGACAGATTCACAATCATAGCTGGAGACAATGCTTTCAATAATAACCGAGAAATTAGACAAAAAATAAGCCAGGCTATGGAAGAACTCAACAATAACAACGATCAACATGAACTAATTTGCGTTTATAAAATAATCCATTCGACAACAGGAGAAAAAAAACATTCTCTTCAAGCACTCATGGAATACCATTGACCAAGGCAGGTGATACCCTGAGCCACAAAACAAACCTCAACAAATTTTCAAAACCGGAAATTGTGTAGAATGTGTTTCCTGACCACAAAGGAATAAAACTAAAAGTCAATAGGCAGATAACAGGGAATCGTGGAAAATTAGGACTCTCAACGAAAGACTCCTAAATAATGAATGAGCCAAAAGAAAGTCTCAAGGGAAATAAAAATACATTGAACTGAATAAAAATGAAAATATAATACGATCATATCGATTAATGTGGAAAAAGCATTTGACAGAATTCAACACCTATTTATGATAATAACTCTCAGAAAACTAGGGATAGTGGGGAATTTCCTCATTTTGATAGAGAATATCTACAACAAGCCTACAGATATCATGACATTTAAAAGTGACATGAAGCAGTTATGTTTCCCCACTCAGATCGTGAGTAAGGCGAAGATGTTTGCTCCAGACCCTCCTATCCAACATAATATTAGTCAGTATAATGGGACAAGAAAGGGAAATCAAAGGCTAACAGATGAGAAAATAAGGAAAGTGCTTCTGTTTGCAGATGACATGATTGTGTATATAGAAATTACAAAACAACACGTAACTCTTAGAAAATAACTCTTAGAAATAAAAAGTGAACTCAGTAAGATAACAGGATAGAGGATCAACATACAAAAATTAACGCATTTGCATATAGCAGCAATGGACACCAAAATAAAACTACAATATCATCTGAAATCACTCAAGGGTGAAATAGTTAGGTGTAAATCTAATATCACATATTCAGGACCTCTGTGCTAAGACATGCTGATTACGGAAATCAATGACAATCTAAAGAAGTGGAGAGAAACATGTTAATGGATTGGAAAATGTAACATAGTAAATATTTCAATTTTCCCCCCATTGACATATGAGTTTAACATAGTTTCCACTGAAATGTAAGCATGATTATCTGTATATATAGACCAGATTATTCTAAAATGTGTAGGGTAAAGCAAATAAACTAAAATAGCCAAAATAGTTTTGAAAAAGAAGAAACTAATAAGAGGAAACAATCGTGGTACCAGTTTCAAGTCTTATTGCTAATAATCAAGGCAGCTATTGGCAGGAGGATAGATCAATGGTGCAGAAGAGAGAACCCCACAACAGACTCCTAAAACATGTATAACTGATGTTTTCAAAAGTATGAAAGTAATTCATGTGGGGAAGAATAGTCTTTCTTAACAAATGGTACTGAAGCGACAGGAAAGATACAGCTTTGACCTAAACTTCACAACTTACATAAACATTAACTCAGAATGGGTCGCAGACTTCCATGTAAAATATAAAACAATAAAAGTTCGAGGGGTAAAACACAGAGGAAAAACTTAAAGATCTAGAACTAAGCAAAAAGTTCTTAGACTTGGCACTGAAACTGTGACCCATAATATAGAAGAGTATTGATATCTTAGACCCCATCAAAAGTAAAAACTATCGATCTGCAGAAGACTCTGGTGGATGAAAGGATAATTTATAGACCGGTAGAAGATATTTGTTAACCACATATCTAGCGTAAATAAAGAACCTAACAACTCAATAATAAAACAAACAATCCAATTGGATAATAAAATACATAAAATGAGATATTACCAGAGTATTTACAGATGGCAAGTAAGAAAAGAAAAATGTGTTTGACTTCAGTAGACATTAGGGAAATGCAAATTAAAAATACAACAAATTACTACAAACTTATCGAAATGACTAAAATAAAAAACAGTCACAACATAAAATGTCCAAGAGGATGTGGAAAAACTAGGGGATGTAGAATGATATAAATACTCCAGAAAACAGTTTGCCAGTTTCTTACAGTAAATATGCAATTACCACACAACCCAGCAATTCCTTGACATTCATCAGACAAAAACCTGTACATAAAAGTCTGCAGTCGATCTATTTGTAATAGCCCCAAACCGAAAACAACCCAGGCATCCTTCTGTGGGCGAATGGCTAAACAAACTGGGGTCCATTCATGCTATGGAATCCCACTGAGTAATGAAAAGAAACAAACTTGATACGTGCAACAATTTGAATGAATCTCAAGACAAATCTGAGCAAAACAAACAAACAAACAAACAACAACAACAAAACCCTGAAATTCCAAATGTTGCATACTGTGCAATTTCATTTATCTAACACTTGGCGAGGCAGAGTCCCTGGATCTTGACCGTCAGTGTCAGGGTCATGGCTGTCACGTGACACCACAGTTTCGCATGATGATTCCACTGAGTAAAGCTGGGTAAAACGCACGTGGAATTTCCCGGCATTATTTTTTACTATTGCATGCAAATTTACAATGATCTCAAAATCAAGACGTTTAATCAAAAAACAGTGTTCACATAGTTTGTTCAATTTTTAGAACTTCTCCCATAGAGAGGAAGTAGGAGAGTTTGGGTAGATGATTTGTGAAATATGTCAAAAGAAAGGAACTAAAATTCTAGTTTTTCAATGGTTAATTATGTATGAATTTTGTCAACCTGTGACTTTCAATTTCTTCAGCTGCAGAAAGGATATAAAAAGACATGGAATTCAGGACTGTTACATGGCAAGGGGACAGAGAGAGGATACAGGTTAAATCGCCCGGGATTTGTAGGCCAGATGAATTCTCTGAAATACAGTATGTAGTTCACACAATTAAAACATAGTCATATAAAATGTGTATTTTACCAATTTAAGTGTTAATTAGATGAATCATGTGTGTTTGTTGTGTATCAGGCACTATCCAGGTACCTTCATATATACTGTGTCACTTCAATCTTTTATTATTCTTGTCATCTTTTTTTCTTATGAGGAAACATATGTTTAAACAGAGTTAAGTGACATAAAACAAGATGGCGCAGCTAACAAATATCACCATCCAGGCTTAGGATCCATCTAGTTCCGTTATTAGAGGAATCCATCACCTTAATCCTCCACCACCTCGGTGACCTCTGTCTCCCATGCCCTGCAAATACCCTGACATTGCACATGGACTTCGGCAAGTGTGAGTTAGAGGAAATAGAGAAATTTTATGACTACCTGAGGTCTGCAGTCACTAAGAGGGAGATGAGAGTAACTAGCGTAGAGCTGAGCAGCTGATGACAGGAGGAGGTGTCTGCAGAGACACAGTAAACCCCAAGGGGTGGCACTGAGTGACATCAGAAAAGCACTTGGTCTCATGGGACCGATATTGCATTCACCAGGTGTCTCACAAGGATACATTGCAAAAAAGCCAGAATAATAGATAAAGATTCCCAGCTTTGGGATGACACAAAGGGACCAGAAAACTGTCAGTTTTGTACAAGTGACAAGTTAGAATTCAAAAGCAGGGATCTGGAGGCAGAGGGGAGAATACGGGGCTGGGGCATGAGGCTTTACACATAGCATCACTCTTTAAAAAAAAAAATAGCATTGCTCTTAAATTTATCTCACAATCTATATTACACCTTCATCCATGAGGTACCCTACTGAGTACATCTACGATTATAAACAAGACAGTCACATTGCTGTCTCCATGCAGCTGTCAGTCTGGTTGACACGAAGACTGCTAAACAGAGAGTTTGTCAGGTATAAACACCTGACTATTCAATTTAGTCAAATGAGGTGTTTTGATTGTGTCAGGCACATACCCAGATCCGGAACCTGTGGCCAGACCACCACAGCCCTTAGAGAAACCCTGCAGAGGACAATCCGGAGCGATCCAGGTAGCGTTGCATACACAGGTGAGGGTAAGTGGCCTCAACAACGAGAACTGGAGGACAGGTAAGAGCGGGGGCCTGGGTAGGTGCTTCCTCACCTGTGCCCTCGCTTGGGATTGCGAGTTGGTGCTGGAGCCCACGCTGACCCGAGGCCACGGCGGAGGTAAGGCAGGGGCCAGAACCTAATCTTGGGACAAGAACGGTTTTAGAAAAGTTCAGAAATCGTTTAATCTGGCATGAAAGAGTAGTTGGCATTTATAGCAAGTTTAGATGTGTATTTTCAGGTGAGTCCGGGTGGGAAATGGTGTAAAATTAAGACTTCACTGAGCAGCCAGACTCCGTGGGTCTGTAAAGAACCCAGATCCATAACGGATCTAGTGGTCATGAGAAACGCTGTCATTTCTTTTAACAGATCAGAAAATAGCTGGTTGATTTTCCCTTTAAGAAAAGTCCTTGTGGATTTTTTTTTTTTTTTTTTTTTGAAAAAGTCAGATGCCAATATATCAACCCAGCTGGAAATACTGAGCATGTGATTCGTATCAATCAAATGTCAAAACCCCAGACCTCTGCTTTTCTGGACCATTGTTCTAATGGGGGCGCATAGTGAGCGGGCTTCTAGGGGGGCATTTTCAATCTTTGCAGTGTACACACGTGTAGCGGGAATTTGGGGGAATAATGGAGGTGCATCTGAGAGGCACGGCCCTTGGAATCTTGGATGCGAGGGGTTTAACTCGTATTTTTTATTTTGTTTCTCATTCTCGCCGTGGAGTCAAGCCTGTTTCCCTTTCTGCAACCCCCACTTCGATTTCCCCGATCCTTCCTCATTTCCTCCGGTTTATCAAATGCCGCCTGGCCGTGTCTCCCACAGTGACTTCAGATTAGAACGAGGGTACTGTAGGGTAGAGGGACAAGTAAGCTTATCAGTGCTGTAATAGTTCAGGCAGGAGTAGTTTAGGTAATAGTAGCAGTTTAGATAATAGTAAGATAGTAGTAGTTTCGATAATAGTAGTAATAGGAGGAGGAGAAGTTACAACGCAGCAGAAGAATCACTATCATACAGAAAAAGCACAGAGCAAAATCCAGGATTTTTCATTTCTGGTCCTTGATTACGCACAGATTCCTGAGTCATCTGGTACAAATCACATCCTCACTTCTCTCTCCTTGTCGCCAGTGCCTTCTACCAGCGGAGATAACTGTAGACTGCCACATAATATAAAGAATATACAGACAGTCCAGCAGGAGTGTCTGTTTCAACCCGTACCCTCCTGACGACTTTCGAGTTCACCGGCAGCTCTGGCAGATAATTACCAGCAAGCTGACAATGTCTCCCTCTCCTGACTTCTTTGTTGGAAAGCTTTCTGAGGCCACACAAGGTTTCTCTGCCCTCCAAACCCAGCCTGAAAGGCCAGGTGAACTAATACCACCTGGATCGATGCTTAATGGCTGGGGAATGGAAGTCAGCGAAGAACGACCTTGGCCTCTCCAGGTCTTGGTGGGAAGATGCTCCTGTTCCTCTGAGAGACCTCTTTGGGTTTGAGTTCTGGTTATTCAGAGAGGTAAAACCTCCCTTCGATGCGCTCTGTGCGGGCCTTCCTCTTCCCCTATTTTACTTTCTCACTCACTCTCTTGTATGTTCTGGAATTATCGGCCAAATACTTGACCTGCATCAAGTCCTTGTCTCAGACTCTGCTTTAGAACAGACAGACAAGATAGGTAGATGACAGATAGACAGACAGACAGACAGATGACAGATAGAACAGATAGATAGATAGATAGATAGATAGATAGATAGATAGATAGATAGATAGATAGATAGATAGGCTGTAAAATGGGAATAAGTGACAGGTTTTCCATAATAGTTCCCATAAATAAAGTTCAACAGGCAATGTTTAAAAACACTATTTGCAAGCTTGCTAGGAAATGCAATTTTTCATGAAGTCTATGGGCTGAAAATGCCAATTTTGAGACAGATAATTAATTACCCACACTCAAGATGCCAAGTTCCACAAGGACTGGCCTGATTATTGTCAGTTTATAGTCCCAGCACAGGGCCCCCCTCACAGTAAACACATAATTTAAATAAAACAATGAACACATGAATGAAAGAATGAACAACAGAATCAGATTGATTTTTACTCAAAACAAGTGGATTCCTGGTGTTTTGTTTCTTGGAAAGTATGGAAAGTATAAAATATCACCCATTAGGACTGATCACTTATTCAGTGGCATGTAGATATGTATATCCATACACTTACCTTTCCCAGAAAACGAGGCTACCTACGTACTGTAATAAATTGAATAAAAAGACATTAAAAGTCAAGAGAATGCAAGAGGCAGATGTTCCAAACTCTTGGGACTAGCAGGAATAAAATTCCTGGCTCAAAGTTGCAATAAATGAAACCTACAGGATGCCACACACAAGAGAGCCATGAACCACCTCTGACATCTGTTGGATAACAAAGCTATTGATCATTAGAGGGCTGCCTAAAGGAAATTCAACTAGGAAAGCTGCTCTCCGATGAACAGAAGTGTTTGTAGAAACGACAATTCTAACGGGATTGGGACACAGTATAAATCTCTTAGGCATAGAGTACCGAGCGATGGCAGAAATGTGGTCCTTTATAGATGCTCATTACTATGAACACATGTATCTTCCACAGCCTTTACCAGATTCCCTACACATATCTAACCCAGCTAATTATGGGATTCTGGGGTTTACAAGTATACGGAGACAGCTAAAACAAGAATAGAAGACATATGGATCTCTAATAGTCTTAAGAAAAGTGTAACTTTGATAACTTCTATTGGTACACCGAAACAAAATAAAAATAAAACCTCATTATTGCTGACATATATGCATTCTGTTTCTTCCCTTAACTGTAAGTCTTCTAAGGGAGAGAAGACCTGAATTTCCTACGAGACACGTATTGCTTTCATTTCATATATTTAGTAGACATCTGTCTATTAGCATAGATATCGCCTTCTCTCTGCCTGGGAGAGTAGAGAGGAGTAGATACAGGATGTTAGCAGGAAAATAATCATTCTGAGCAAACTAGAAACGAGACCTGCAATAAAGACAGGTTGATACCCGAGGATCACACACAGCACAGTGGTAATGAGAGCACCTGACACTGAGCCGCGAGACGGAGGGTGAAGATAATGGATTGGCCAAAATGAGAAGAGATGACAGCTCAGATGCCATCTTTTATCTTCTAGGACGTGGACCGTGTTCATGAGATGCATGATGATCGGACATGATGACGAGAGTCGTAAGTTGCGGCAGAAAATCCTGAGAGCCCAACTTGATGGACACAGAAGCAGAGCGGGGCGGAGTGGGGGAAGAATTTGTGGTGAGAACCCCAAGAAAGAGGTGTTTTCTCACACGTTTTTATATAACCTAGAATTCCCAGTTGCCCCATTGAATCTCTGCAGTTCTTGACTTTTAATAAACTTTCTTGAGAAAAAAGGACTCTCAGGAGAAGAGACCACTTCCTTACTTCTATGTGTATATTACAGTGAATATTTCTGGCTTGATGAAAATAATTTTAATAGAGGTTTGTTTAGGTTCGAGAAGAAATAATTTCGGCAGGTAAAGCAATGCCACTCACGTGGTTAAAGGGACTGCACTTGGAAGGAGAGTTTGACATATTCTTTCTGGTTCCAGATCACACAATGAGCGAAACGTCATTGGAAGACAAATGCTAATAAGATTTAAAAAAAAAATCTCCCTTTGACCATTTTTGGTATAAGCGTGATGTTAACCTTATAATATAAATTGAAGAATGTCTCCTTATTTTTTATTTTCTCAAATTATTTTGTCATTCAGTATTTAATAGAATTTACCTGTAAAATAATGTGCCGCGATGATTTTTGTTTGCATATTTTATTTAAATGAGCAATGACATCTATTATTTTAATTATAGTAGTATAATTTATATTTTGTGCAATGACTGTACATCCACAAATGGAGTTTTTGTTTTCATTACCAAATTATGCAACTAAATTATGCATCCCTACCAGCTAGTACCACGCTCCAAAACACAGATTTCTGTCGCTGTCCGGAAAATACACAAAGAGAAGCCAAATTTGAAATCACCATTGCTTGCTGATACTTTATAAGAAGGACAAAAGAAACAACAGACTGGGTAATTGATTGGAGCAACAGACTCTGGTATTAATTTAACCATTAAAGAAAGAGAAGTGCTTATGTGTAAGAAAAGAAATGTTAGACTTCTCGGTTTTCAGACAGAAAGATTAAAGACTCATCAACTTACATGCTCTTGTTTTCTAACATTTATTATTTCTGTATACTATGGAGCAAAACTGGACCCTCCTCTCTGTCCATTATGATCTGAGACGGGCCGACATATATGATAGATCTAAAAACTCATTTTTGGAGCTGTACAAAGATTAAGTTGGTTACTCTGATTAGAGGTGAATTCCTTTTCTCTGGGCATATGAAAGTAGAGTCTGGATTATCATTTATTTTACAAAGTAATAGAATAAATGCTTTAAGGATCCATGTCATGATAAAAAGAAGTGGTACAAGAAAATCTTAAAACTCTTCTTCACTTATTGTTATTATTTTATCAGACAGAGGCAGAGACAGAGAGAGAAGAAGGAAGAGAGAGGAGGAGAAGGACAAAGAGTAAGTGAATTCACAAAATGGTCTGTTTGGGGAAGTGCGAATAACAATACACCCTTTCCATTTTACCTATTTCAAGCTTGAAAAGGCTACAGACATTGATAATAAGGCTAAAACCTGGAACATTTAGAAGGACGTTAAAGCATCTGCGAACTTTAATTTTATGCCCTTTGGAGACTGTGAAATCGAAAGCAATAAGCAGCATTTACTCATTAAAAAGTGACTTAAAACATCTTGAATTGGATTTAGGATACATGATAGATAAATATTGTGGCCGATAAGAATAATTTCATGTGATTATGAATTTGTATTTCATCATCAACTTTTAATTAAAAACTGCCCCACGATCAATAGAGAACGAGGAACAATTATTGAGTGGAGGAGAAGAATGAGAGGAGGATGTGCACGGATACTGCGTGTGCAGGCGAGGGGCATCCTAAGAAGACACGCCTTCCCCAGCCCCCTCGCCCTCGGCTCACGCCTCCTGCATCCTCTGCGTCGTGGCTAAACTGTCCGCAGACTCCCTGACATTCCAATCCTCGTCAAGGGTTTACTGTCTTACATGCCTAAGACAATGAACTGGCCTATGACACATTAAGAGAGGTCATCTCATTGCAGATGGAGAAAATCAATTTAAAAACAATGTTTATTCTCAGTGGCATAGTGGTGCCTACACCTCAGGATTGACAACCAGTGAAGAGCGGTCACACTGAAGAGCAAGCTAAAGACGCGTTCTGGTGGTGGCCACCGAGAAGAGGTGTTAAAACGGCAGTCCGATGGAATTTAGCTCAGCGTGACTACGGGAGGGTGACACTCAGTCGCACCCGCACTGTGTCCGTCCAGGAAGCTCGGCCATATAGTTAATCTAAATAAAGTACCCAATTCTCTTTGAGAAAAACGTCATCTTCCCCAGTTAGGACGTCCAAGGGGCATGAATACTAACAGCCTTGAAAACATTTAGTTCAGTTTCCATGATTTGAGGAAGAACAAAACATACACATGGGAAGAACACGAAGCAAAGTTTTCCCATGTCACATACCATGAATTATTTATAAACGATGTCTATTTTCTGTTGAAGGCAGCTGTTTGTCAGGATCAGAAATACTAGCTCTGCCAAGAGTGACTATCTCCTCCCGCCCCGCCTCGTCCCGCCCATGCCTGACACTGCAAATGCCCATCATTTTCGAAAAGCTCAGAGGAATGGGTAATTCACACAAGGAGTTAAGACTTGGAATTTATTGAAAGCATGACCTTTTATTCTTGAATTTTTAAATTAGTGCCTTTTTTTTTTTTTTTTTTTTTTTTTTTGCTATACCTTGAAATTTTACATTTTAGGAGACACTCAAAACAGCAACTCAGCTGGCGATCTAAAAACAGGATTTGATTCATGTGATATAAGATGCAGTTGACACAAAGATACTTCTTTCAGATTGAAAATAAGCATCCCTTTGTTCTCTTTGGCTCCTTAATACTCTGTCTTTGAAATCAAGGAAGTCAGTGCTGCTATCACATTGTATTATTCCAATTTTTTTTCAGCCCGCCACATTTTATAGTGTTAATTGTAATTCAACTAGAGGTTTCTACAGTACACGTGTCTCTCTCGGAAAGGCGTTCCTTATTCTTATTCAAATACGCATGTTGGTGAAATTGACATGGTTACTAGCAAATCAAATCTTTATTATGGTTCAGTTTACCCTTCATGCCTTATTAAAATATTTCCCAACTTTATACGGAGAATAGAAATAGTTTGATTTGAATACATCTGTACCTATTATTTTAATTCATTTAGGTTGAAATATAAGAAAAAATGTTATACTTTGAGCTTGGTAAGTTTTAAATACAGAAGCAGTTTTCATGACAAGAAATAAAGCAATTTTCTAGGCCCTGATTTAAACTCTTCCTGACAGCGGAGATAAAAATAATTATAGATACGATAAATTACAGAGGAGGACCTGTATGGAAGCTGGCAGCATAGGGACAGTGTTTCTCTCGTTCCTGTGTTGTCCTGGAATTGTTCCCAGGGTGACTCTGTGCAGCATGAAGGACACTTGACCCAGAATGGGAAATTCCAGCAACCGACTTCAAATGAGCCTCCTGCCACCTGCATCACTCAGAGAGTGCAGTTAACTGCCCTGAATCTCAGATGCCAAGAACAGAATGAAGCCGATGTTTTTTCTGTTGTTCTTGGTGGTGGCGATTCTGTTTTTAATGTCACACAGTGGCTCTGAGAAAGACAGAAATGATCTGATGTAATATAAATACTTTCTGTAGCAATGAATAAAAGCTCATCGGTTTGTGTGCGTGCATATGTGTTTGTGTGTGTGTATCTCTTCATGCTTGCCAGGGCCATCTATAATTATGGAGACAGGGTCTCCCACTGGGAAGAAAAGAAAACCAAGGGGCAAGGGCATGATCGATTTCATTTCTGTTTCCAAGGAACAGAAGGTCTTTATCCTCCAAAAGTAATAAAGAGGGAGGGAGAGAGAGGGGAGGAGGGAGGGAGGGAGGAAGGAAAGAAGAAAAGAAAGAAAGAAGAGATAGAGGAAAGGAAAAACATTGCAAATCCAGAGGCTGCTTATTGTCAAGCTCCTTCTTACGAGCCACCGTAGGAGATGAAACACACAAGGGCAGAGGGTTGTGGGTAAGAGCCTTCTATACAGAAGGACCAAAGTCTAAGCAGGAATTTGGGGGGAAGGAACAGGCATGGAGGTGCTGGATCCAACAGCCTGACATTTGGAATGTGAGTAGTCCTGGAGTGACTCAGGACCAGACATTTTAAGAAGAAGCTCCGTACGAGGTATGGTTGAGAGATATGGTTTTAGAGGGTGACTGGCCAAGTACCGTAACTCAGCATGTGGCCACCTCACAGGGGCGCTCCTCACATTAGTGGAGCCACCCCCCCCTTCCTGAGTGTGGAGATGGCCCCTAGATCTGAGAGACGCTTCAGCACAGCCCTTACTTGCTTAGTTTCTGAGGTCAGATGGCTAGGGTTCAGCTCTGCCGCTTATTGATTCTGCGACCTTATGTGAGTAAGTGGCTGGGCCTTACTCAGGTGCAAATTGGGGTGAGGTAAGACCTGGAACGTAGGGTTCCGATGAGGATTAAGTGGGACGATGCATGTGCATGGGCCACAGAGTGGACAGTCGCTCTAAGTTAGACAGCATGAGCTGCTTTGAGTAAGAAGCCACACGGCAGACTGGGTAAGAGGTGCCCATCCAGGGTCATCAGCCCCCTTGCTCCACAAATCAGCCACGTGAGTGAGGGGTGGATCCTCACCCTCCTCCCCTCTGCCTTTGCTTCCTCATTTGTAAATAGTCATAAAAATGCTCGCCTCACGGGGTTCTCAACAGGATCAAATAAGTGGATCAGGAATGGAGTGGGACCTGGCATATGGCGACTCTTCACTCAGGGGTAGATATCCTGGTGACAATCCCAGAGCAGCATGGCCGACCGGTCTAAAGTCCAGGGGCACGTGCTCACCTCGGTTCTTCTCCTCCTACCCGTGCGACCTTACGCGAGGCACTGAGCCTCCATCTATGCACCTCCCGTCTCTGGGTTTTGTTTTTGTTTTGTTTCTTGGTTAGTTGGTAGCTAACTTGAATGGGCTGCATGAAATGAAATAAAGCTCTTCCATCAGTACCTGGCACAGAGTAAACACCCAAAAAACGTTAGCTATTATTATCACTGTCGTCGTGACCATGAGGATGAGGGACAGGGTGATGACGACGACGATGACAATATCATGAATGAAACTAACATAGCCAAGTGCTTCTGGTTCTCCTAAGGCAAGTAGACTGGCCACCCCACAGGGACAGTCCCCCACGGCATTCCAGGATGGCTGTGAGCACACTGGCCATGGATCAGGTGGTGATGATGGGGAAGCCTCACACCTGGATTGTGAAGCCGGCATGGGGCAGAGACAAGGGACTCTCGTCACATAGCAAAATAAATTACGAAGAATTGTGATGAAAACATCCATCTAACTCTGCAGTGGATTTTTACATTCCTAGGAATTAAGGGCTCTCATTTTCTTCACAACGATGAGCTACATAGAAAATACCCAGCAAACGGGAGTTAAATGTGTGACTATCTGTACCTCAGCACCTGCCAGAGTGGTTCTCTGTCTTCTCTCTTCCAATATCTCTGGAAGACACTCGTACACAACGTCGAGTATGTGCCGTGAGCCTGGTTCCGCTAGGCTCTGGGAAAATAATCATGAATAGGTTAAGTCGGTCTCTGCTTTCAAGAAGTTTACGATTTGGAGGAAAGATGAGAAAAAAAAAAAGTAAGCAGAAAATAACCATCTTCATATTATAATCTCAGTCTCTTTCACACAGGGCATGATTTCTCCATGTGTAGTTGAGAGAACTGAAGACTGCTAAATATAAGGGACCATTTTATACACTCACGATCCTTAAAAAGATTAGTATTCAAGCACGAAGATTCCCTTTCTGAGCTCCCTCCAGTCTTGCTGCTCGAAGCTCAGGTGATGTGGTGAAGGGATTTTTAACACAACGAGGGCGTGGTAAGATGCGATTCAGTCTTGAAGCTGAAGTCATAGAGTATTTCTACTAATGTCGTAACTATATCATCACACGCCCGTGCTTTTGGACCTAGAAGTATCTCATAGAATGTGTCGTCCAAACAGTTCCGTGTAGAGATGAGAAACGCAGAACTATCGAGTGTTCGTCCAGTGTTAAATGGGAAGCTGTCAGTGGAGGGGAGATGAACTTGGTCTCCCTGACTGTGTAGCCCGTTAGCTCCAAAGCACGTGTCAAATCTGTTTACCAGTCGGGACTCTCTCGTACGTCACGTGATCGAAACTTCTTGGCTTACTCATCTTCGGTTAATTTATTTTAAATGATCGTATGTATTTTGGGACTTCCTTTACATCTTCCATAAGAATTTTTGCATTAAGAAAGTTATAGCCCTGTCATTAACTTTCATTAACAAATGTTTACTTAAGCGAAGGCCACACGGGTCTCTGTTGGAACTTGTCACCAAGAGGCTTAATGTTCTCGTGACCAAGTGAAGAGCTAAGAGAACAATTCTCACTATTAAAAAAAATAAAATAAAATAAAAAACCTTCAAACCACGCACTGTTTCAGTTTAATGGTTGTGAACAGCAGTTTGTTATGGAATTTTAACGGTTCGCTTATAACAGCCCTTTCTAAAATGAATCACAGTTATTGCCATTTAAGGTATCGCGTAAACTGTAGACTGTAATTGTTCACAGACTTTTCTAAAACAATAATACGTCTATATCATATCTGCAGTGTGCTGTTGACATAATAAACTGGAGGAAGGGTTATTGCAAACCTAAAACGAAAGATGAAATGAAAGAGAAAGACTTCTGTAAGGACAAATATCTCCCATTTGCTCAAAATGAACCTTAAACTGAAATTAAAATGAAGAAGCAAAGAAATCATTTTTACCTTCACACTTACAATTTTCACTGCACCTTCACGTGGGGCTGGGGATTTTCGAGTAGAAAGATGCTTAAAATTTTCTAGGATAATGGATTTTAAGGATGTTTTTGGCTACGGAACTCTCATTAACAAATTACCTAGTCTCAGTATAAAACATATATTAAGACTGGATTTTTACCTGGTCGAAGCAAGAGAGCAGTTTTCAAAACTCTTGTCTAGCAATCTAGTTCCCCTCCCCCATTTCTTCTTTTCAACTGGCTGTGCCCAAGTCACCGATAAACCGCAGAGTGAAGTCCGCAGCTCTAATCTACACATTCAGACACATGACTGAAAATACCAGAACCAGAAAATGAAGATGAATTTCCCAATATCTCAAGCCCGATTAGTGGAACATCTGGGACAGGAAGACAGGTGTCCTGAATTCTTGAACAGAGAACATTCTATCATGCTGCCTTGTCTTGTTCAAGACTCAGGATTTCTCCCACCTACTCAACACTCTCCCTAAATTCGCAGGCTCCTGCCTTTTGTTTATAAATGGCTGGAAGCCCAATCACCATTTTTCCAAAGAAATGAACTGTAGATCTACTTAGAACCTGCCAGCAAATGTAGTTATAACTAGAAAATAATTTGAAGAAAGGGTAAAGGAACATCTGTTTTTTTTTCCCCCACCAAAAAACACAACAGACAAGGGAATTTAATACCTAAAATAGAAATGGCAAAAAAACTTGGAAGAGTTATCACGTCACTTTGCAAGCTAGTATTTTATAAAATTGATAATCTTCACTTCATTAGTTCAAGTTTGTCCGTGTGTATCTACACCAAAGAAAGCACCTTGTTTTTTGAAGTCAAATTAATTCACTGCCTGTTGGGTGAGTAATTCAGACTTGCCTTCCACAGATCTCAGTGGCCTCTAACAACAAATATTTACCGAAGGATCACAGCTCCGCAGCCCACCCACGCAGGGTGGAGCCGACGGCTGGGGGTTGACTGTCACCCAAGGAGCCCACAGCACACAATGAATGAGAAGCGCCCTGAGGAAGGACAGTCCCAGTGCACGTTCAGCGCCATCCTCCTGAGATTCCAGGGACTTCGGCCCCCCCACCCAGCAGAGCGGTCACTGCTCAACAACGTATCTTTAACTACCTCCCTGTCTGCTTTCCTGCCTCGTTTCTCAACTCCGCTACTGAGGCTTCCTTAGATCACCTTCCGAACAAGCCCCTGGCATGCAAATCCTCGTCAAAGGGCCCGCGTCCTATTACCTGAGATCATGTCTCTTGAGTAGCACACACTCGTGCACACACACGCATGCACGCCCACCACCACCACCACCACCATGGCATCTTATCCTGGTATTTTCCTGAGACCCTTTCCCTTCTGCGCCTCCCTCCCCACCCCACCCCGATCAGCTAAACAGAGCGCTGTGGAGAGCAGGCCCTGACCGTCGTGGCTGCCCCTGGAAGCGACAGTGACAGGACAGCTACCCCACTCCCCGTATCTCGCCCGGACAGAGATGCTTTGGGAGGACGACCCAGGGTTCCGCCTACAGGTGACAGCCCTGGCATCTCAGCTGGCGGAAGCAAGGAAAGCACTGGCCGGTGCCAGGCACCACGGACCGCATGGCACTGGTAACAGTCGTTCGTTTCACGGGCGTCCCCCGCCGACGGGGAGACCCGCGTCAGAGAACTCGCTCGGGACCCGCCGCTTGAGGAGACGGCGGGAGAGGGCGCTGCTCTCCTGCTGCCGCTAAATGTCAAACCCTGTTTCCTGGTCCTGCTCGTCAAGGTGCAGTGAACACAAATGGCTTTGATTCAGAGGTGATGGGATTTGCCCTCAAGCTCAGAAACGGGCATCGTCTGGCAAAGGAAAATGGCGCAGAAGGGACATAAATCCAGGAGCGGCCGGCAGCAACACTTGGGAGGTCTCCAGTCACAAGCCGTCACACGTGTTCTTGCCTCCGACCCCGGACTTCTGAAACCGCGGCTGATGTCCCGGGTCTTAGCGTTTCGGCCTCGACTTGTCTGTCTTCCTTCCAAAGGGTTTTCTGATCATTCAAATGAAAATAGCTTTCACTGCTTCCCCCCTCCCCCCACTCTAGTCTCCTACCTTTTTTCCCTATGCTTATCAACCCTTCTGAGATTTAAAATTATTTTAAGTATTTTCTTGCCAGCTTAGTTATTGCTTCTATCCTCTGAAAGACGGCAAGCCTTGTAGGGCCTGGAACATGTGCATCTGCTTTGATATTTATCTCCAGGGTGTAGATTATTATACGTGGTAAGGAACAAGCTATATATATATAGGCTATCCCGAATGAACGAATGAATGAATGAATGAATGCTACCCAAGCCACTTCTCCCTCCCTGTTCTGAAACCTCCTGCATTTCAGCATCTTGTTCTGGTAATAATGACTACCTACTACTGGCTTTTCCTGCCTGGCCTGTTATTGGCCAAATTCTCCAGCTGGGGCTCCCAGAAGTGGCTGCATACCCTGGGGTACGTGGCCAGTGTCCCCATCCATCTTCTCCTGCTTTGAGAGTGACACTCTTCGTTTTGAAAGCTGATGCATTGTTTAAAATCCACCTACAGATTTTCTCTCCCTGGCATGCTCCAGCTCTGAGGGTCCTTTACAGCTTCCTCTGTTACTAAGGAGATAGATGGATTTTTTGTTTTGTTTTTTCTTTTAGCAATGAACATCCAGGGCCCAAGGATATACAAACAGAAGAGATGGAAATTATCTCAGCCACTCTTTGTGCAATCAGCATCAAATGAATCCATCCTGGAAACAAGAGGCCTACAGCCCTATTTGCCCAGAGTTGAGCTGCTCAGACTTCACGCAGTAAGATGTGGACGGATCGCTCAGAGCAAGGACTCATAGCAAATGTTTACAGGATAAACAGTCTGGTGACCAGGGAGAGAATGACTCATTTGCATTTCCTGTTTTAAGGTGTGAAAATGTTTTCCCTCTTGAAAGGGACTACCGTGAGGAGCCAGGAGGCACTTTGTCTGTGGGGGATTAGGGTCTGAATGAGATCACAGGGTTTCTTGTGGCGCGCGAAGGGTCACAGGGGCGGTCAAGTGAGGTCTCCCCGCTCTCATGACCATGGTACCAGGCTCATTTTTCACTCCCATGGGGCAGAGTCTGTGAAAGTTTCCCCATTTACAAAAAGGGCTCAGAGAGGACAGTGGGAAGGCCAAGGGCACAGAGCTAGCAACTGGCGGAGCGAACCGAAATCACGGCTGTCCGGACTCCTGGTGCTCCCCGAGGCGTGCCGCACGCCCCCCCCCACACACAGGGTCACCCCCATGTTGGCAGAGCCACCCTCTTAGCTGAAGATGAAAGGAAAACTCCAGAACCCTCCTGCAGAGAGAGGGCGTTATAACAAAGCCCACGGCCAGAAATAATATCAAATCAGATCGCCCACCGTCCTCCTCAAAACAAAAAGCATCTTCTCCTCCCCCATGCTTTCTCTGCTTTGTCCCCAAATTCTGACCTAAGCTTAAGACTTGATTCCAAAGCTGGTGCTGATTCCAGGAGAGCCCGCTGCTCTGGGGGCCCTTGCGGGCCTCGGCGGGCGCGGTGTCATCTCCTGCATCCGGTCTCACGTCTCGTGGCTCTCCTTCGGGACCCGGTCAAGGGCACGTAAGTGCAGCCCCACGATCGTGTCGGACTCACCTGCGGCCTTTGCTGCGAGAGGGAGCGGCATGAGAAAATGGGAGGGGGTCACCGCTGGGGTGCCGCCACAGATGGGGTACGGGACTCAGCGGGGGAAGCCCCCCCTGCCGCACCTCACCTAGATCTTTCTGAGCAGCAGTCTAAGGCGTTTCTTATAGAGACGCAGCGAAATGCAGCGACAGTCGCCTGAGAAAATAACCACCCGAGTCACCCGCCTTTGCCTTGGTTTGTCTGACTATTTCCTCTCATTCTCTCCAGGCCGCCTGCGTTTATTCCACGGGATTACTTTCTCAAATAAACCACCTGCGTGCGTGTGCCCGCACGCGCTCTGCTCAGGCCCCCTACGAGGAAATGCCACCCTCCCGATGAAGTCGAACATATGTCCCAGGTCACCGAAGTCCTTTCATTGATTTGTTCCTTCAGAATCTAAACACCTGACCCAAATCTGGGGAGATTTAAACAGTAATATGTATTCATTCTCATTTCTTTTCATTGCTCATTCTGGGATTCAGGCCTCCCCACACACACACGCGCGCACACACGCACACACACACACACACACACACACACGCAGGTGTACTTTACGCCAGAGCAAATCCTTGTCGTCCCCCGAAGCATGCTATCTTTTTTTCATATTCCAAAGCATTTTACTGATCCTCTCCTGGAGGAAAACGGGTGCTCTGGGGCATGTGGTGAGCCCCCCACATCCCTCAAGCCGCCCCCCGAGGATAACCGAGAGCATTCAGCGTGCGAAGCGCACGTGTGACCTTGCATCGCTCTCCCCCCGTCTGGCGCTGCACCTCCGTCTCCATCCTCACCCACACCCACACAATACGCTGCCGAACCCCGACACACACAGAGGCAGCACGGGCGAGCCCTGCGTGTTCCTCTCGGGTGCTTCCCACAGGGGGCTGCGACTTTCTTTCTCTGAAGTCTGTTTCAGTCGGGAAAGTCTTGAGAGCTGAGAAGTCGCAGAGTGGACACAGAAGGCAGGATGGATGGGAATTAGATCTTCAATGGTTAGAAGAGAACATTCCAGGAAAAAAGGATGAACAAAACCACTCGGGAAGGGCAATGGCAGGAATGCCAAAATACTGAATCACAGTGAATAAAAGGGAATGGCAGGGAAAAATCTGGAAGAACATCTTGGGCCGGACCGGGGCGAGCACAGACGGCCATCTTACAGGGTTGGTGCCCTGTTCTTATGTTAACTTGGGTCTCCAGGGGGCTTTTGATGGGGGGAGGGGAGGGTGCGCGGTCGGGTTAAATCCTCACTTCATAAGCTTCCATAATTAGACATGCAGATTTAATGTCAGTCTTTTTACCACTCATTTTTCTCTTCATCTACCCATTTAGCAAGTATTGGAGGCCTTTTTATGTACAAGACAAGGTGCTCGAAAGTCACATACATCTAAGACATATGCAGCGCAACCAAAGATGACAACGTTACACGGAACATCAGGCATCAAACAGCCGCATGGACGACATCACAGTCCCTGCTTTGGGGGTACACCAGACGGAAGGGTGAGCCCTGGCAGCAGCGGGCCCCTTCGTCGCCTGAACTTGAGGTCCCTTCTGTTGAATAAAGGCTACAACGCGCATGCCATAAGCCCATGGGGACGTCACAATGAGATGTTATGTAAGTCAGCAGCTGAGCACATGTTAAGTCCCGCCCTGCCTCCACTTTTCTCATCTTTTCTGTGTCTAAAAATGGCAAACAAAGGACATCGTCCCAGCTGCTAACTGGAGAATACACAGTGGAGGATTTTACCTCCGTCTTCAACATCGCCTCAACTCTAGACGCAAGTACGCAACTGCCTGCTAGACACATTCGCCTCGCTGCTCCTCAAGGTACTCTGACGTGTCCCCAACTGCCAGAGCGTACTCTGTCCCGATGTCCCCAGTCTCTGTTCAGCGTGGTCCCATTTACTCAAACGCTCAAGCTGAGAACTGTTTCAGGTTCCTCCCTGGAGTATTTATGCTCCCCTCTTTGTAGTTTACCTCTCTGGATGACAAGACAGTGACATCCAGGCACCTCCCATTTCCGGCACCGAGGCTGGCGTAGAGCAGGCGCATGTGTCTGTTAAATAAATGAACCTATGGCTCGCACAGCTTGGCACAGGAAGTACCTGCAGACTAACCACAAAGGAAGCAGATGACGGCTTGTTGGGGCTTCCGAGAAGAGGACAGACAGAGATACACTCAGGAGAAAAACAAAGGGGGGGCGGGCTAAAGAAACCTTTTATTTCATTCAAGGGTGATGTTTACAACAGAAATCATAAAATAGGTCACGTCCTTTACCTCTCTGCTGAGTGATTTGAACAGCGCTAACTGCCCAAAGAATGTGTTTTTCCTCCCAGTAGGGCTTATGCAGAGATTTTAATGAATTCTTTAATTCCAGTAATTCAGCCCTAAAGCAGATCTAGTCACTTTTCCCCAACAGCATGATTAGTGCCCAGGAAGTATGCTTGCCCGGATGCTGCATTTTTAATGCGCTAAAACTGGAGAACAGACAAGAGAAATTCGGAGTGCTCCAGTATGCCAAAGAGCTTCTTATGTACATGTTTTTAGAACATATAAAGAAATATTTTTATTAATTTTTAAAGTTACTTCATCAAGGTATGATTGACATACAAAGAGCTATCCATATTGTCTAATACTTGATGAATTTGAAGGTAAGTATATATACACAATACCATCACCATGATCTTTGTCATAAACATAACTATCACCTCCAAAAGCTTCTTTCTATCTCGTATCTTTTTATTATTATTATTATTATTATTATTATTATTATTATTATTCTCAGAGTCCTCTCCACGCAGCTTGTTTGTGGGTAGGGAAAGTCAGAAGGTCAGTGTGGGAGGGTATTATTGAATGGCCTTTGAAATGCATCCTTTTGCCCACATTGCTCTGGATGTGCCTGTCACATGACCCATCACATGTCTTTAACTAACTGCAAGGGAGGCTGGGAAATGTAGTTGAGCTCTGTGCCAAGGACGTAAGGAAAGGGACATGATGAATGACCTGGCCATCTCTAGAACAGAATCATCATCTCAGGTGTACGGGACCCTGGCTGCACCTCGAATTTTTCCACAGTCTGAGCACTGTACTTAATCGATCCCATGTGCATGCATCGTGTGAAGTGAACCTGTTAGTCCACCATTTGGATATCTCTCGTATATATTTGCAATTATTATTTTCTTATAAAAAAGGGTAAATCATCCAGCTATCAAAATACCTAAATGACCGAAGGGATGTTTTATTTTCTATTTACAGGTTATGTTTCATTTTGTTCCACAAAACACATGGTAAATGAGCAGATCCCCCCATTCTTCTACTTTGGCCTGAATAATTTACTGGCTGTCAATTATGTGCATCCCCAAACGCAGCAGTAATGATTTGAGAGACTGTCCCACAGGAAAAATCTCAGCACCTGAGGGAACAGTGGACAAGCACGTCTGTTTCATTCTTTCTGTCTGGGGTGTTCTGCAGACGATGACAGTTCAGACCCCCCCTCCCCCCTTAACAAAGTCAGAGCCAATGGGAGTAACAAAAGACCCCAGAGAAGGGAAGATAATGAATGAGCCCGAACACAGAGCTCAGAGCTCAGAGACATGTGAGTGGTGTATGGAGAATTTGCAGGCAGGGTAAACGCAGTGGAAGCGATATGATGCCAGAGTGGCTATTATTAAGAGAACTGGGGGAAATGTACACAGCCTCGGAATGTCCCCGCGTATTTGTGAGGGGCCAGATTCTCGGAGCGGAAGCTCCCATGCCCTCACATCTTGACCGATGTCTGAGTGAGGGCATGAATGAGGGGTGAGTGAGGTGTGGTGGGCAAGTTTATTTCTCAGGGTCTCCACGTTTGGAACGAGGTCAATAGAGTTGGGGGCCAGGGGCCCGAGCCCCGCCACCAGGGGAGGGTAAAAGGATTGACATCGTCGTTGAGCATGGCCACTCCTTGCAGTCACAGGAAAGTGTTCTATTTCCACCCAGAGTGGTGTCCTGGCCAAGACTGAGGTGACAGTGCTGGGGCCTGAGCAGACTGTCCCAGGCGAGTTTAACCGGAACTAGAATGTTGTCGACAGAGGAGATGAAGGACGCCAGAGAAAACAACTATTTTTGGTGCCTCTAATATTCTCTGGAGCATATTTACTTATACTGAAAAAAAAAAAAATCCGTGTGTGTGTGTGTGCATCTATAATACGCATGTGTACATACTGTGTGTGTTTGTGTGTATTTTACGTAGCCACGAAATTCCCATCTGGGGGGCATCCTATACTGACATTTGCTGCATCTCGTGACCTGAATTAGAAGATACAGGCAACAAGGGCTGGACCAAGTCCCTGGAGAGGGCTTCTTCGGGTTAGAAAAGCCAGGACACACATTTCTTCCTGCCGACCTTGGAACTGAGAATGGGGGCTCTCCGTGACATACACCTAGGCCCACACAGACACCGGACGCGCATGCTGGTGTCCGGTCACGGGCACGCGCGAGTGGAGCATTCTCGCTGCAGCCCAGCTCCGTCAGCCTGTGTCACCTGGGCGTGGCTGTCACCTCGTCCAACCGGAAAGTGACACCAAACCCCCCGATTGTAGCGGCCCAGGGAAAAAGGCCAAGACGCCTGGAGGAAGGAATGGGGGTTTGGTGTGGTGGAGCACACTTCGTTGTTTCTTAAAGGGAGTAGATTTCCCCTTTCGAACTAAAAACATCACGTCTCTAAAACCATGGAAGTGGCCCTAATTAGAGTGGCCCTAATTAGAGGGACCACTGGGTCACACACCTGTGAGAGGTGGTTCACCGCACACCGGGGTATCTCTCAGCTACCTTTCTGGTTCTGATTCGGCCCCTTCCCCAAACAGAGCCCACGACAGACTTTCTCTGAGGGCTGAATTATAGCGACGTGTTTTTAAACTCACAAAACATTCAGTGGCAGAAATTAACCCAAGGGCTTCTAATTATATCCATTTCTTCATGGATGGCTAATATTTCTTTTTATTTCTTTTTTATTTTTTTTTTGATCCCTTACTGGAATTTTAAAATAGTCCCCTTTCGGTCTTTTGAGGGGTCTCATTTTTAGCCGTGTTCCCCGCAGTGCGACAATGAAGTTATCGAGCAGAACCCGTCAGTGACGAATCGACTGAAGTGACTGAACTCCCGGGTGTTTGAGCAGACACAGGCCAGTGGCACGGAAGAGGAAGAGCGGGCGGGCAGGTGAGTTGGCCCCGGCGGAGGGCAAGCAGGTGGGCACCGTGTGTTCTCAAGGCCGCCTGCCAGACAAACCCGGCAGAGGCCCAGGAGAGCCGGCGGACCGAAGAGGAGACTCCGGAGACTCCCGAGGGTGGGGCTCCTCGGCAGCTAGTCGCGGTCAGACCAGAACTAGCAGAGAGATGACCCAAGACCGCGAACAACTTTCCTTCGTTTATAAATGGCCTAAATATGCATCGATACGCAACAAAATTGGCAGCAGACTCTATTAGGCTTATGCCCATGCTGTGACACGCCGTCGGTGTGCAGACGACACCTCCTCGGCAGCCATCACCCCGTGCCTTCCACACCCCCGGTGACGTCCTAGAGTAAGACAGGTAACTCTCCACCTGTGCCCTTTCTCTCTCCTGGGACCAGGCATCCCGGAAGCGCCAGGGGCCAGAGCTCCGGGAACAGCCATCAGCCACTTCTACAAAGGAAGGGTGACATTGGAGCATCTTCTAAATTGTCTCCCATGGGCCCCGCGAGGACCGACGCCCTGCAGCCCACGGCCAGGGCCTGTCCATCAGCACGGCACCTGCACCAGCTTTCTGTTCCACTGGGTGCCACCGCCCACCCTCAGTGTGTCCAGGGTCACTTTCCAAATGAGTCACTTCCCTCAAACCCTTGTCTCAGGAACTGCTCTTGAAGATTGAAACAAATCCGGAAAAACAGCCTCCCTCGCTCCCACTCGTGTGCTCCCCACCCCCCTCTCTCCCCCACACCCTTCCTCCCCCTCCCTCTCCTCCTCTTTCCCTCTCTTCACCCCATCACCTCTCTCCTGGATAACTATAAAATGGCTAAAGCTTTAAAAGTTCCCATCTTAAGGTATATTATCCTCACTAACGTCCATCAGATTCCATCGCTTTCACTCCCAGTTTTGTAGTAAAGACATGACCTGGAACTGACCAGCTTCGGCCCCCCTCAGGGATGTCAGGTCAGATGGCCTCTCCCACGACAAGCTCCTCACCCTACATTAAGGAAAGAGAGAATGGGCATTGGATGAGACGTGAGGTGCGAACCTACGCTTGCAGCTCGGCCTCAGATGAGATGATAGAATAAAACGCATACACAGCTTCTGCTGCGGACCAGTCGCCCGCCAAGTACTTACGTTAACTCCTGTAATCCTCTTAACTCCGTAAGAGAATAAAAAGGTCCCCATTCACTCCTGTGGAATCCAAGAAACTGGGAAGTGATTTGCCCAGAGTTTCGAGGCTAATAAGTGGCAAAGTGCCACCTATCATCTCGGATCAGATGGAGTGGACCCGAGAACAAACAGACGCAAAACTATCCTAAGGCTTTGAACTGCACCTCTGCCTTCTGAAACTGAATGAAAGCAATAGACCAGCTCAGAGTATGTGGCTGGATTCTGCCTTATTTTGTGAGAGAGTGACATTTGGCGGGGGTGGAGGGGAGGGGGAGCTAAGTCTCTGTGACCCCTGTTTTGGATGACGGAGACAGGTGAGCTCAACGACAGGACTTGTTTCAACATCCCTCACGTGTGAATTACACTGAGTCCTGAGCGAGCTACCCTGCCTCCCAATGACAGAACACACTCCACCCCTGACAGGACCCTCGTGCCGAGAAAGGGCATGGGCATGGCAGCTAAGAACACAGACTATAGCTGGGCCCAGCTCCCAGCTCCTCTATGCAGAGGTTGTGACCAATTAATGTCCCTCTAACTCAGCTTCCTCGTTTTCAAATGGTGTTGATAACAGGCCGATCCTTTTGGGTCCTCATGAAGATTAGATGATTCATAAAACAATAACAACTACACACACATACACACACACACACACGATAGTCTTTCAAATATCTGTGGCAGCTCCTGTGTCACCTTATGGAGACTCTAGTTTCCCAATCCAGAGTTCCCTCCCTGAACTCAGGATCGCTCACTGAGAAAATCGTCTCTTAACCTTTCGCGTACAGCGTTTGCATGGGGCATCACTGGCAATATCTGCTTTCCTCGAATATGTTTTGCATCAGGACTTTGCCGGGTCAGAGTGATTACAGAGCGTGAAGTGGCATTATGGAACCCACCTGCCTAGAAGCCAAAGCATTTCCAGCAGCAACACCTTGCTGGCTACAGACCATTTTTCCTCCCCGTTTTGACATCTGTCTCATCTCTAGGGAAGATGCTCAGCTGAGCTCGCCAGCTGGCTTTTCAGATGGGATGTGCCACGACTCAGGTGGCATGGCTCAGAGGGAAAAAATAACTAAATGAAGCAGTAAACAGGCACATCTGTCCCCCTCCCAGAGAACCCCGTCATCAAAGGCCGCTGTCTGTAGAATTCCTGCCACTGAGTCGCATGCCACGGCGTTCCCCCACCACATGGGGATGCGAAATGGTTAAATAAACTGACGAGAACATCCCATTTATATCCGTTACTGGTATGATGGCTGGCTTTCTTAATATGTCAGGGAAATTGCCCATACTACACCTGCCACAGGTGAAAAGCTGCTGAGACATGTATAATTCATGAATCTCCTATCCCAGAGAGAATTGCAAAGACTTGCGGTTGCTCAAACACCATTTTTAACAGTGACATCTCGGATATGGCTGAAGGCTCTGCAAAAGGCAATAGCTGGAAAAGAGTGCCCCATTTACTCCGTATCCAAGACGGCTTGCCATTGGCCAGGGTAACCGACGCTTCTTGAATTCACCCCACGCCACCCCAGGATTTCAGCAGAGCGGGTACACCCCTGATTTAAGCACAGCGGATACAAGGTCACCCGGTAAAAGCCGATGGGGGTGGAAGTGGGATGATACTTCACTAATAGAATGTGAGTAAATTGTCAGCACACAAAAAAGATAATTTTCATATTTACATATTTCCCATGGTACTTCACTGCGTCTCTAAAGAACTTGGATTAAGTCACAGTATAAGCTTTGACCCTTTTTCGTGCCATGTTCTCACTATCTGAAATGTTCTCTTACTCTGCCTATCACCCCTTTATTATTTTACTTTCATTAGCTAAAAAAATTAATGTGACATGCGAGAAAATATTCCCACCGGAAAATATTTAAACGCTGTAGAACTATATACATTTCCCTCTTTGGAGTTAAACTCTAACCCTTCGGTGTATATACTTTGTGGATACATTGTTCAGCTATTAAATGTGTATATGTTTTGTATACATTGCTATACTCTTATGTGTCTATAATTTGGGACCCTTTGCTATGCATTTGTATACATATATATTACAGATAAAGTACTTTATGTAAATGTAAATTATGTTGTGTATATTACTACTCTCATTGCTTTTCCCTCCTTTTTAATTTAAGCAAACTTTTTATTTATGAAGAGTTTTAGATCTGCAAAAAACATTTCAAAGATAACACAGAGAGTCCACATATACCCCGCACCCAGTTTTCCTTGCTATTAACATCTCACGGGGTTCATTTATCAAACTAATGAGCCCCTATCAACACGCTATTATTCACTAAAGTCGATTCTACTCAGATTTCCTTAGTTTTCCTTAATGTCCTTTTTCCATTCCAGTTTGAAGTCAGATTGCTCGGGTTCTCATATTAGAATCTTTAGATTATTAGTTGTCCAGGTCACTGCACTCCATTTTTCTCATCATACTAAAAATACTAAAATAATAGTATCACTCTCTATGGTTATAAACTTGTCAGAGTGTGTGTGTGTGTGTGTGTGTGTGTGTGTGTGTGTGTGTGTGTGTATTACTTAGAAAAGTAATTAAAAGTTAGGTATAAACATATTCTATAACAAATATCTTTTCCTCAATAAGTTCTGTATCCCTGAGAGGCGAGTCTTTAATTTTCTTTGTGCACAAAATGTGACACATGCAATCTATACCACTAGGCTGAAGACAAAGTTTGCTGAGTTGACTTTGTGAAAGTAAACATTTTTACTTACATAAACCCTAAGATTTTGTATGAAATCTTGGAAATGTTTCTATTTATTTTCTCCTTTGAATAAGTATGGGGAAATGCTGTTAAATATATAAATGTTTTGTGTGTTTTCAAACAAACATGTATTGTGCTCGTTCTATGAGATAGGAACATGAGATGAAAACTTTTTAAAAAGACATGCCTTGCTTTTGAACAAAAAGCTTTTAACTTATGGAGGAAAAACATACGTAAAAGACCAGCATTTGAGGAGATATGTACAAGTGATTAAGAAAGAAAGCGTGGAAGAAGCAGCTAGTTCTAGCTAGATAGTTGGGCAACTTCAGGAAGTTGATGTGTTTTCAGTGAGACAAAGGTTTCGTCCAGCCGTGCTAGCTGCCAGGACTTACAAGGCTCTGGGTGGAGATGCAGCCATAAGCAGATACAGCTTGTTAGGTATATAGAGGGAAAGGAGTTTATTCCAATGAAAGGAGGGCAAGTAACTACAAAAGGAGAATAAAACACATTCTGGAAGATGTGCCTGGTTCTCCCATATATCCATCTTATCTACCAAGGGTAGAGAAAGCCAGAATCTAGAAATTGGCCTTCTCAATCCCACTGTCAACCTAAGCTCTGTGTCCTGTCGTGGCTTATTTGGTATCTGAGGCATAGCCTCGCTGCCCACGCCACAGGCACCATCCAGGCCAACACACACTCTCTACACCACGAAGCTCCTGGGTCTCAATCTGGTTTTGGTTCCTGTGCTTGTTACCTATGCTGAACCAGACGGAAGCTTCAGGAACCAGTTAGCCCCGTTCGTCCCCAAAGAGCATGCCCTAAATTACACCCCTGCCATTTGGCATCACACACTGGAATTAGCGGTGACCACTTGTCATTGGGGCCTGTTGGACTGAATTCCATACTTTGTGAGTTTGACACAAGGCAGAAGCCACCTTTAACTAGGCGCAAAGTCATGGGTTTAGCGTCACGAGGACGTCTGGCCTCCTCGGTCGCTCCTGAGCCAGACCCCAACCCTCAGAACTTAGAAACTCTGCAGAATCTTTTCGGGTGAGAAAAGGCAGCTTCTTCCCCCATAACTGGGCTGGCGGGCTGAGCCGCGGTGTCCCTGGTCTGGCACCGTGGTACCAGCCACCCTGTCCATGCCCAAGAGGAGCGGTCACGGCGAGGCACGGGACTGGTTCCCTGGTCCTGGTCCCGGGGGTGTCGCTTCCACACGTGATGGTCGAACCGTCTAGGTCGTCTGAGAACTGCCCAACTTCTAACAGATGTATTTCTGCTTTAATCGGCCAGAATCGGGCTCAGCTGCTTTTAACTAAGAATGCTGATAAATAACATCTCTTGAAAAATATAATTTTCAAAATATTTTCAGCTATGGGAAATTGACTAATACAACGTAAAGCCACAAAAACTTGATGCGGATTAATCAATTTGAACATTTTGCTGCATGTGCTTTATCTCTTGATTTACAAAGGAAGTTTCCAACATCATGACATTCGCCTTTAAATATTTCAGCATCCATCTTAGAAAACCAAAAATAGTCTCCCATATAATCATTCATATACATAAGAAATCTAACATAGAAACAATATTTCTTAAAAATAAATTTCCTAAATTTTTCACAATGTCATTTATAGTTTTTTTT